>JAECUM010001287.1:0-99206 GCA_016617855.1 Megalonaias nervosa
CATCAGTATGGCATTGTTACCTAATCATGCTATGAAATCTGGAAGAGATTGGTCATAAAATCATGTGGTCATTATGTTATGACATCAGTATGGCATTGTTACCTAATCATGCTATGAAATCTGGAAGAGAACTAAAATAAGTAAAGACACTTATTTTTAAATCAGTGAAGATACCTAATTTTAAATCGGTAAATTTTAATTTTAATTCGGTAAAGACAACCTAATTTTCAATTTTAAATTAGTAAAGACACCAAATTTTCAATCTGTCTAGAGAAACAATTTTCAATCCATAAAGACACCTAATTTTCATTCTGTCAATACATCTAATTTTCATTCTGTCACTACACCTAATTTTCATTCTGTCGATACATCTAATTTTCATTCTGTCACTACACCTAATTTTCAGTCTGTTGATACACCTAATTTTCGGTCTGTCTAGACACCAACTTTAAAGATAATATTCATAGGTATATGGCACACTACATTAACAGGATCACATTCGTTTGTTAAATTTCGACAAGCCCTTGAATTTAAGGGTTGCTTTGACTAGTCCTTGAATATGCAGATAAATCCAAGAATTTTCCAAAATTACCCGATTAATTTATCTGAAGGAATACAGAATGTTCAAACTCAGTTAGAATATGACTTTTTTAATTAAGAACTTTTGTTATTTTAATTCCCCCTACATAAAATGGCATAAAATTGTTTAGATGAAATGATGCACGACACCAGTCATTAACAGATCAAGTGCTGTTTCTTTTACCATAGTAGTGTAGTTGAGAATATTGTACCATGTGGAGTGAAGAACAAAGTAAAGTATGTAGTAATTTAATTTACAGCTTAAGACCTTGAACCCTAATGAAACATTGAAGACCTTGAACCTCCTTGAAAAGACCATGAATAAAAACTCCCCAGGGCTGAATGAACCTTGTTACCTTATGTAGTCTTGTATTTTCAGGTCAAACTGCAACCTGCACACATCTGTTGTAATCTGCCCTCTCAATATCTTTTGAAGTAATTCATTATCTATATGAAGTAATTCATTATATATTGAAGTAATTCATTATCTGTTGAAGTAATTCATTATATATTGTTGTAATTTATTATCTATTGAAGTAACACATCTATTGATGTAATTCGTTATCTGTTGAAGTAATTCATTATCTATGTGAAATAATTCATTATCTATTGAAGTAATTCATTATCTATGTGAAATAATTCATTATCTATTGAAGTAATTCATTATGTACTGAAGTAATTCATTGTCTAAAATTAAAAGTACAGGACTTGGTCATTACAGCAATTTAACAATAATTGTTTCAGTGTTATGATGTAAAAGTACAAGGTTTTCGATCCAGCTGGCAACTAATATTGAGGCCACATATTAAAGTGTCAGTATCAGAATGACATTGTTTGCCTTGGATTACAGAAAAAACAATAGACCCCGATATGCCAGTTTCTGAGTGATATTGTTTGCCTTGGATTACAGAAAAAACAGAATAGACCCCAATATGCCAGTACATCATTCAACAGTAGCTCTTAGTCTAGTCTTTTTGCCATTTGGTGCTTTATACACTATGGTCAGTGCAGTCTATATGAAATGTAAACATCCTAATTTGTCCAATTATACTTCTATCAAGTTAAAAGAAGTTGAACTATTTCATATTCTTTACATGATAAAATCATTTTCTTCCAGCTTTTTGCCATAATTATGGAGAGGAGACCCGTGAATGATAAATATTTTTTTGCTTATCTGATGTAAAGTCATTCCCTGTGTTTCAAAATCAATTCTTGTTGCTCTTCGATAAATCTTCATTGATAGTTCTCTTTAAAACCCTCTGTGGATTGTCTTGATCTGATCAAATAAAACATATTTCTGAGACTTGGGTGAAAATAATACAGTTGTTAAAGAAAGTTTAAATTTTCAAAGTTATCCATTGTATCTTGGTATCAAGCCCGTAATGTTATATCTATTTCTATCGGCGTCTGTAATGTTATATCCATTTCTATCAGCATCTCTAATGTTATATCCATTTCTATCGGCGTCCATAATGTTATTTCCATTTCTATTGGCATCCGTAATGTTTTATCCATTTCTATAGGCATCTGTAATGTTTTATCCATTTCTAGCGGCATTCGTAATGTTTTATCCATTTCTATCGGCATCAGTAATGTTATATCCATTTCTATCAGCGTCCATAATGTTTTATTCATTTCTATCAACATCAGTAATGTTATATCCATTTCTATTGGCATCAGTAGTGTTATATCCATTTCTATTAGCGTTGGTGATGTTATATCCATTTTTATCGGCATCCATAATGTTATTTCCATTTCTTTTGGCGTCAGTAATGTTTTATCCATTTCTTTAATCGTCCATAATGTTATATCCATTTCTTTAATCATCCATAATGTTATATCCTTTTCTTTAATCATCCATAATGTTATATCCATTTCAATAGGCTTCCATAATGTTAATCTAAAGCCATTTGTGAGGAACCTGATCTTGGTTGTTAGTGATGTCAGATAAGTCTGCTTTACAAACGTGGTGAACTGTACATGAAAGATGTAGCTTATTAAACAGTCATTCAAATATACATCTGAATGAAGCCAACCATTAAGAAATGGCTCACTCCTGCATTTCTGGGCACAGAATTAACATTTCAAAAGTGTATCACTTTGTGACAAGTTCAAGCTACAGAGGTTCCTGGAGAAAACTAGAGTTAAGTTTAAATGTAAATGCATGGGAATGAGTCTTTAGCATTCTGTGAAGAAAACTAATTTTGTATGTATATTGAACTACAATTGGTATAATCTTTAAGGACATAAATCTTTCTACTCAATTTATGACGTAATAAATTTTGGTATTCTTACTTTGAAAAGAAAACATGATGAACAGTTGTAATGCTTACTTCTGAGTTTTTCCTGATTATTTTATACCATTTCATAGTATTACTTTTAGTTAGTACGCCCATAGGTCACAATGCCACACTGATTGCACAGGATTCTATTATCTTAGTTACAGTGCATTGCAGGAGAGATGCAGTTGTTATTGTGGGTGATGGATGTGGCAGGGAATCAGCACACGTCTTTGTCATTGACATTGAAAGCAATAAAGGTTACATTAAAATTGAAATGTATAAGTGGGCTTATACATTTTTCAAAGCAGGACATTTTGACCTACATTTCAAAAGTTTGCTGAGAGCATTCAGGTTGCTGTGATGATGCTAGCAACATCTTAAAAGAACTTAAATGTCATTCTCAATATCATGGTCGAAATTTAAATCTGAAATCCCATTAATCCTATATATTTCCTGCTACTGTCCATATTCTGAGTGTGGCAGCATTGGAAATTTTCTTCTTGGCAAAATTTCTGTTCTACGTTGAGGTTTGTAGTTCCATTGATGATTTCTAGGAAATGCCATTTTACAAGTAAGTATCCATTACAACCTACATTTGATTATTTAATTACAAGATTACTTTCCAGGGTTATGAAACTGCATTATTAAAGATGATGGGAAAACCAGGGAAAAACAATAGTGTAAGTAGGTCCAAGCTACAGTCCCATAACAGATGCACCATTGCTATAGCAACACTGTTGTCGTAGTAACATCACCAATGTGTGGTAATCACAGTATTTCGCTAAAGACACGTCACCATTAGTTATTAATTTATTTGAATGACTATTATTAATCCATATTGTAAACAGTATTGTATTCAGTTCATAACAATGTGTGATATTATGTAACTTACACAATTATAAATGTAATATACATATAACCAGTCATATCACTGACATATCCAACCAGTTCATCTTGGTTGCTGAAAGACACTCAACCTTGACCTATAACCCTTGTTGTTATGGTCATGGAGTTCAGTAAAATGTATGCTTGTGTGATTCAGTAGCCTTATTTAATGATAATGTTAGCCTGCTTAATAATAGATTTATTGACATACCTCTGGAAATATGGTTAGATTTCATCATTTCTGTGTTTATTTATGGTTATTTCTTTACTGTTTTTGCTAGTGGATGGAACAATATTTTCTTTTGTGTCCCCATTTTCTGGTCATTTGGCATCTTTAGATAACGGCTTCTAGAAATGTCTGAACCATGCAGGTCAACACAACAGTAAATGCAAGGTTTGGTTTATTGTTTTATTTCTGCCCAGCAATCCTTCTGTACATCTATCCTTCAAGCAGTAATACTGCATTTGGGATTCATGTTTGGGTCATTATTTGAGACACTATTACTTGTTAAAGATAAACAGTCATAACTGGAAACTAGGTCACCATGACCTATAGCTCATATTTTGTAATTCAGCCTTTCTGCTTTAAGTTTTCTTGTTAGTTGGGGTGGGTGAGATGGGTGGGGTGGGTGGGGTTTGCACACATTACCAGATACACATTACTTTTATGTAGATAAAATAAAGGCAGGTAACAATAAATTTGTAAATTACATAAAAATAACACAAATTGTTAGCATTTCTTTTAGGAAGAAAGAAATGATGAATTAATCACTGTCATATCTAATGATGATAAAGTGGTCATTTACAGAAAACTTGACACATACCGTACATACTGGCAAATCATTTCCAACTGCAAACAACATAGACCCTGTTCTGCCATCACATAATGCCCTGGCAGATTATGGTCTGTATTGATGTTTGTTACTTGTCACAAAACTGCACAGAGCCAGATCTGCTGGTGCATCATGCAATGGCAGATCTGGGTCTGTGCAGTTTGGGTTGAACTCTGCTTGTAAGCAAGTATATACGGTTTGTTTGAAGAGGTATGGCAAATACTCTATGAAACAAGCTTCTGACAATGCTTATTAGCCCATCTTTCAGACTAATTTTGAGTTCTTTTAACAATGCATGAGATTTCACATCACTTTTCACAGCACAGTTTGTTGTTATAGTCACCATTTCCATTCGTTTCCAGGGATACGAAGGCTCACTACTTAAGGTCACGAATAAAAATGGCAAAAACACATCCGTAAGTATTGACTGTATATTAGATCTGTATGCCTGAAATGACACCTTGTCTGAATTCATATTTCTGAATTGGGCCAAACCCCAAGAAATCAATTGATTGGTGTACAAGAACGTAAGATACTACTGTAAGTAGTATGATTTTATCTATATATATATATATATATATACACACACCCACACCCACACCCACCACCACCACCAAACAATCTACTAGATTTTGTCCTTATAACTTAGTGATATTCAAAGTTTAAATGTAATTTATTAAAAAGTTTATCTTACAAAATGAAAATGGACTGAAAAATGGATAAAGTCCTCAAAGTAGTGGATGAATAGAACATGAAGTTCTCATTGGTTTTTGCCAGAGGTATGAAACATTACAGTAATTTATCACTGTAAGGCCCATCATTATAACATGGTTCTTGTTATAAGGCCCATCATTATAACATCATTCCTGTTATAAGGCCCATCATTATAACATCATTCCTGTTAAAAGGCCAATCATTATAACATGGTTCCTGTTATAAGGCCCATCATTATAACATGGTTCCTGTTTTAAGGCCCATCATTATAACATGGTTCCTGTTATAAGGCCCATCATTATAACATCATTCCTGTTATAAGGCTCATCATTATAGCATCATTCCTGTTATAAGGCCCATCATTATAGCATCATTCCTGTTATAAGGCCCATCATTATAACATCATTCCTGTTACAGTACCCATAACTATACCATTGTTCCATTTATAAGGCCCATCATTATAACATCATTCCTGTTATAAGGCCCATCATTGCAACATGTATCCTGTAATAATCCCCAGCATTATGACATGGTTCTTGTAATAATTTCCATCATTATGATATTGCCCATCATTATAACATAATTTCTAAGACCCTTCATTATGAACATGTGTCAGGTTATAAGGCCCATCATTATAACATGATTCCTGTTACAAGGCCCATCATTACAAGATGGTCATAGTTAATAGGTGAGTATGGTTTCTTAATCCAATTAATAATAATAATAATAATAATAATAATATAATAATAATAATAATAATGTTAATAATGATAATGATAATATAAAGTTTATTTATTTTTATTTGTAATATGTTCCCTATTGAGGTGCTTATAATGTATAAAGTAATTTTATTATGTAGTAGTAAAACTATGATTTAAAATTCATAAAAAGGTGGTATACTTTTATCTTCCATGGAGAGTGTTATAATGAGGGGGCTTTATGTGTTATAATGAGATGGCTTTTTGTGTTGCAACTAAGATGCAATTAATTTCATAATGTGAATTTCCTATTGCTGTAATTTGTGTAATTATAGGCATCTTGAATTTTTTGTACACCATCGATCTTTAAATATCACAGATGTATTTTGTTTTTCAAATAACATGTATGCATTGTCAAATCCTTTAAAGTTTTGTACAGAAAAGTTAGTGTGAGAATTATACGTGAAAAAAGATAGAAAAAAATTTGCTAAATTGCTTAGAAACAAAATTCAGAATGATGCACAGCTTATGCAGTTAAGGCATTTTGTCATTTTGGGTTTTATTTTCTACATTTTGATGGTATGTTATTTGAAACACAAAGAAAATGTACAGTTTTAAGTGACAAAAAGATACTAATGTATGATTTAGATACCCCCCCCATGTGTGGTGTGTGCTAAGTATGTTTGTTCAAATCTAATATCAACAACAAAATATTTGTTAACTTAGGTTAAGTTTTTAATTAAGATATCAGACAGAAATAGGAAATACATGGTTATTGCTGCTAATACCGCTGAAAACCAAAGGTACCATGATTAAGGTCTTAATTTTTGGATTATGTGTTTGAATTATACAACCCAAGCAAGTAATCAGATAAAAATGCAACCCATTCTTCCACTGTGGTCTACATGCAAGTAAAATACGACCCTTCCTCCCACTGTGGCATACCAGAAGTAGAATACAAACTTTTATCCTGCTGTGGCATACCTGGAAGTAGAATACAACCCTTTATCCTGCAGTGGCATACCTGGAAGTAAATAAACATACAACCCTTTCTCCCGCTGCAACATTCCTGGAAGTAAAATACTATCCTTTCTCCCATTGTGGCATAAATACAACCCTTTCTCCTGCTGTGGCAAGTGTGGGAGCAAACTACAACACTTTCTCCCACTGTGGCATACCTGCAAATAAAATACAACCCTTTCTCCTGCTGATGCATACCTGTAATTAGAACCCTTTCTCCCACTGGCATAATTGCAAGTAAAATAAAACCCTTTCTCCTGCTGAGGTATGCCTGGAAGTAAAATACAACCCTTTCTCCCACTGTGGCATAACTTCAACTCAAATACAACCCTTTCTCTTGCTGTGACATGCCTGGAAGTAAAACCCTTTCTCCCACTGTGGCATAACTGCAAATATAAACAAAAAAGTCTCATGTTCTTTCATCCACAAAATGACATACACATGAAAACAAAAGATGTCATGCTAACTGATAAATCATGTTATCCTATTGATGACAAAATTGCATCAATCATGTTATCCTATTGATGACAAAATTGCATGAATTATGATGAAAAGCTTTTGTCTGAAGCTTTTTATATTCACCATTAAATGAAATATCTTCAACAAGATTTACTGGATTTTCAAGTTCAGGATCTTTAATCAAAGGTGCCATGGATGGAAGTAATTAATGCAATACTGTACAAATTGTTAAGGAATACTGTACAATTAATTAATTAGTATAAGGGACAGTTCTTTTAACATGTACACAATTTGCTATTATTCAGACATTGTTTTTTTATTTTAATATTTATTCAGTATGACCTAATATAGAAGATATTTATTCAGTATGTCCTAATACATGAGATATTTATTCAGTATGACCTAATATAGGAGATATTTATTCAGTATGTCCTAATACATGAGATATTTATTCAATATGTCCTAATACATGAGGTATTTATTGAGTATGACCTAATATAGGAGATATTTATTCAGTATGTCCTAATACGAGATATTTATTCAGTATGCCCTAATACATGAGATATTTAATCAGTATGTCCTAATACATGAGGTATTTATTCAGTATGTCCTAATACATGAGATATTTATTCAGTATGTCCTAATACATGAGGTATATACTGAGTATGACCTAATATAGGAGATATTTATTCAGTATGACCTAATACATGAGGTATTTATTCAGTATGACCTAATAGGAGATATTTATTCAGTATGACCTAATATGAAAGATTTATTCCATATGACCTAATATAGGAGATATTTATTGAATGCAACCTAATATAGGAGATATTTATTCAGTATGTCCTAATATATGAGGTATATATTGAGTATGACCTAATATAGGAGATATTTATTCAGTATGACCAAATTTAGGAGATATTTTTTAATATGACCCAACATAGAAGAAGCACAAGTTCTAATTTGATCATTTTCCATCCATATTTTCATTCATTCATTCATTCATTCATTCATTCATTCATTCATTTCTTTAAACATCCACATGCATTCTGTTACAGTGATATGAATAGAATGCATTTTGAAAGAAAATACAGGAACAGATGCATGGCTGTGAAATGATACATAAAAGTTATGGAAATATTTCCACATTTTCTTGAAACTACAGTATAGCTTTCTCTATAGATTTTGGTCTTCATAGAATTGCTTGCAGGAAAAATGTTCATATGGGGAACACAATTCTAAGAATGGGACATCAATACAAAAAATATTTATGGTATCCTAATTTTAGGAAGCCATTGTCATTCCACCCATTGTTAATCTGATGCTTGCTTTCATGATGAAATTTGCCAAGTGCTATATTATTTGTTTTGGGGTTTTCATATTACTGTCAACCCCCCCCCATCATATTTAATTTTTGTCCTTAATTTCTTTGATGATATTTTGTGTTTAAGATTATTGTTTACCTTGAACTATTTAGAGTCTGTACGAAATAACATGAAATGTACAAAAAAAACCCACAAAACAACATGGTATACTGAATTAATTTACAGTAAATGCATTTTTTGGTATTTTTAATTTACAGTGAATTCACATTAGGGTATTCTTAATTTATAGTGAATTCACTTCATGGTACTCTGTTACAGTGAATTCACTTAATGGTATTCTTAATTAATTTACAGTGAATTCACTAAATGGTACAAAGTATATACTGTTAACTTACTATATGATAATGCTGAATTAATTTACAGTGAATTCATCATATGATGGGACTGAATTTACTGTTAACATACTATATGATACGCTGAATTAATTTACAGTGAATTCGTCACATGATGGGGCTGAATTTACTGTTAACTTACTATATGATAACGCTGAATTAATTTACAGTGAATTCATCACATAAAGGGGCTGAATTTACTGTTAGGTTACTATATGATAACACTGAATTAATTTACAGTGAATTCATTATATGATGGGACTGAATTAATTTATAGTGAATTCATTACATGATGGGCTGAATTTACTGTTAACTTACTATATGATAACACTGAATTAATTTAAAGTGAATTCATTATATGATGGGACTGAATTAATTTACAGTGAATTCATTATATGATGGGACTGAATGTTTCAGTGAATGCTCTATACGGTACTCAGAATTAATTTAGTGTGAAGTCATTATTTTTCATTAATTACCAAATTTCATGGTTATTTTAAACCATAAATTAAAATTACCAAAGCAGATAATGAGTTTACTAGCAAAATCACAAGACCCATCAAGCAATGAAGTCTGCTAGAAGGACACAAAGACCCAGCAAGAAATGAATCCATTAGCAAGACAAGACCCAGCAAGCAATGAATCCACTAGCAAGACAACAAGACCCAGCAAGAAGTGAATCCATTAGCATGACAAGACCCAGCTAGCAATGAATCCATTAGCGTGACAACAATACCCAGCAAGCAGTGAATCCACTAGCATGACAACAAGACCCAGCAAGCAATGAATCCATTAGCATGACAACAAGACCAAGCAACCAGTGAATACACTAGCATGACAAGACCCAGTAAGCAATGAATCCATTAGCATGACAACAAGACCCAGCAATCAATGAATCCATTAGCATGACAATAAGACCCAGCAAGCAATGAGTCCACTAGTAGGACACTAAGACCCAGCAAGCAGTGAGTCTGCTAGTACAACAGTTAGACCCTGCTAAGAAAACATTAAAACCCAGCAATAAAGTGGTTCACTCACAAAACAACAAGACCTAGTCAGCAATGAATCTGCTAGCAAGACAATGAGACCCAGTGGACATTGAGTCTATATACACGACAATAAAACCCAGTGGACATTGAGTCTGTCTACAGGACAATAAAACCCAGTGGACATTGAGTCTGTCTACAGGACACTAAAACCAGTGGACATTGAGTCTGTCTACAGGACAATAAAACCAGTGGACATTGAGTCTGTCTACAGGACAATAAAACCCAGTGGACATTGAGTCTGTCTACAGGACAATAAAACCAGTGGACATTGAGTCTGTCTACAGGACAATAAAACCCAGTGGATATTGAGTCTATATAAAGGACAATAAAACCCAGTGGACATTAGGTCTGCATACAGGCCAATAAAACCCAGTGAAGAGTTAAGTCTGTATACAGGATATAAAACACTTCAAACCCCAAGTTTTTAATGTTAGTATTGATAAAATGCTTATTTTGAAAGGCTTGTGTTGAATGTTAGATAGTGGTTGCATTATCCATTTGTTTGATAACAATTTTGGTCAAGTTTACTTGGCTTATTCTAGTCTGTCATGCAATAATTAATATTTGCAATGTCTCCATACTGTTTGACTTGTTTACGCATAGTTTATAGAAAGTACATGTATGCTGGTGTGAAAGACTTTCAGGCTTTTATGAATGATGCTCATGCATCAAATATGGCCACCATTACCAAAAATTAAAAATAAAAAAGAAATGTTCAGAAGAATTTCACCAGATTTAACAAAGTATTCTGGTATGAAGTACTTTACACCCAGAAACAGAAAACCATTAACTGATTTGTACAAACTGATAAATAGAATTAGACCAAGACTGACAAAAAGCAGTATGGCATACAAGTCTTAAATATGCCAATGCTGTAAGATATAGCTATCATTACTAAAGCAACATAAACCTTTAAATGTTGCATAGAATTTACCCAGATTTGACCAAAAGAATTGGAGCAAAATGGATTTTCCAAGTTTTTCAAATAATGCTGATCCACCATCAAGTACGACAGCCATATAAAAAGAAAGAGAAACCTTTAAATGACTGCCTAAAAACCTCTTTGCAGAATTTCAATAATTTGACAGAAAGCATCCTGGAATAAAGGGCTTTCAACTTTGTAAAAATAATTATGCTGATATGCTATGCTATTACTTAAATGGCAGTAATTTTTAAAGGAAATTTTAATAAATGTCCAACCGAATTTTGACACATTTCAATTGGATTAAAATCAATCTTGTGTGAAGATCTGAGAGTGACTGCTTAGGGCTATTGTTCTGGTGACCTTTGAATTCGCTGATTGAGATGCAGCTTTCAGAGATCTGAAAGTGAATCAAATCGTTCAGTAGACATTGATGATCTTCAGCCATACTGCTCAGTCTCCAAAATGCAAAGATATAAGACTTCATCTGATTGGTTGATAACATTAGTGATTATGGTAATAAAATAGGTCTCCAGAACATGACCCCTAAGTGGTTGCTGTCAGATATTAATTTAGTACAGTTGAGATCTGATTATAATCAGATTGTACAAATTTGACAGAAGCATTTACTTTTAGTAAAATGCAGCTAACAGCATTTGAAGAAATAGCAGCAGAAAGTTTCCTGCTGACTTGGATTTCTTGGCCAACTACTGCTTTGCTATTAGACAGATGCCAGCCAGATGAGTGACAGGCCACTTTGGTCCTCTTGTTATCAAGCTTGGAATATGGATGAATTCGATAGTGGATGAGATCCATGCATAATAAAGAAGGGACTGTGCATCTGACTGGCTTAGCATGGGAACTATAGAGATGATCCAGTTTTGATTTGAATTGGTGTATGGGTTTATATTGTCAAGATCATGGGCAAGTTTAATATTTGCAGTGGGCAGCAAGTCCAATTTCGATTTAATTGACCAGGTAGTTGATGATAGTAAAATTGTCATAAGTTCAGATTGTTCATTTTTCTGTGTAAAATCTTGGTTATTGATGTTAAACTTTCCCAACAATTTTTATTTGTCTGGGCTAATTGGGCTAGAGAATTTTTGCACCCAAAATGAGCAAGATTCATGTATTTAATGTGGTCATCTTGTATCTAATTGACAGCTTGTTGCCACTCTGGAAGACTTATTTCAAATTTGAATTTGATTAAACTTGAAATGTGGTCCTAATATCATGATTATTAGGGATTTGTTTGATAATGAGTGAGATATGTACCTAACAATGAGGTGATCTTGCATCTGATTGGCTGAGCTTGTAACCACTCCTGAAACCCTAGTTTTGACCTTGTCTTGAAACATTTTCAAATATGGGATTACATCATCATGAACTTGGACAGGTATAATACAGATGACACTCGCAATATGCCAAGTGGATTTATGTACTTTCATTTTAATGCCATTTGTTATGAAGAAATAATATTCAATTTATGCCACTGTGCTCATTTTTATGCCATTTCTGGCGCTATGTACTGTACATGCACGTGCATCTCATTGCTCACTTAGAAAATCATGCCTAAATAATCTTCACTTGAAAACATGGAGATATAATTTGCCCAAGAACTTTTTTAATTTACATGTTATGGGAAGAAATGACTTCGGATTTACGCCAATTTTTGAAGTATGCCATAACCATAGGAACAGATCTATAACCTAAATTGAGCATCACCTGTAATGAGCAATGTTCATGCATATCAATGAGGTTGTGTGCATTTGATTGGCTAAGCTTGGTGCCTTTGTGGAAGCAATTTCACTGTTTTGATTTTGATCAAGCATGGAATTGTAGTTTACATTTTGTCATGAAGATCTCAGATATCACCAGCCCATAAATGTTTGCTTGTCCCTTGGTAATGTGATATCTTTACAAATGTATGTGAACTAACATGGCACAATAGATCCAAGATTGTGCTGATGTGCTGTTAGACACCAAGTATATATATATATATATATATATATATATATATATATATATATATATATTTTATATACATGCATACATAAACACACACACATACATGCAGACAGACTGACAGATACAAACACACATGGACACACATTCCCATTCATTGAAAAGGTACCAAAGTACTGTAACCCTTTCAAGCTAGCTTCCTTGCTGTGCCTTTGTGAAATGCCTGAAGGTTCCCACTTCAGAAATAACATTAAGAAATATATCTGCTCTGTCTCTCCATGTGTAATTAGAACAGACTTCTGCTGGTAGTTTATTACTGTGTTGTGTGACTAATTGAGATAAATGTGGACAGTTTCACATGTATCATGGTTCCAGGTTTTTTAAATGCATGTTCACAATTTCACAGAACAACATTTGTGACAAGGAATTTATGCCTTGCAGGAAAATTCAATTTCATATTGATATTGCCAACTTTATTTCAGTAGGCATTCATTTTACATGATCAGAAAAGGCAAATCTATTATAAGTGGACAGAATGATTACCAGCATGAGATAAGATAAGAATTCTTGATTTCAGTCTCTTTGGTCTATACATCGAAATTAAAATATAAAAGTATTTTAAACACAAAAGATCATTTGTTTCTTGTGTACTAATATAGAAACATGTATACAACCATAGACGGTCATTCTTAAGAGCAAAATTATGGTTAAAGAGTAAATAAAAGGAATATCCTAAGAAAATTTCAAGATTCAGTTTTTATTTTAATAAATTCTTGACATCATTGAAAACATTTTCTCATTCGTTTTTCAGAACTAAATACATTATGGTTTACAACATGGCAGAAGTATTGTTCCTTCTTGAAAGGCTTAATAGTGAACAAAACTATGGTTATTAACAATAACTAAGTTTCTTGCTATATGTCCACTGAAGTTTGTTGTTGTTGTTGTTGTTGTTGTGGGGCTTAACGCCATTTTTCAGCACACGATAGGCTATACATAGCGGCCAGTATTAATGGTGAAGGAAGAAACCAGGAAATCCGCGGAAAGAACCACCGACCCACGAGAAGCTACTGGCAAGCTTTCTCACATATCCACATTCGCCGAATCTTAGACTCGAACACTGAAGTTTGACCACAGAGGTGTACTGCATATTGTGCAGCAATACGATTTGGATAATCTAATTTTCATATTCAAAGAAAAATTTCTAAATTTATGCAAAATCATGTGTAAGTCCTAATGTTGCAGAAAATAAGCTGCAACATTCTTAATAAATTCATCTTAAAAATTCTCTGCTTCAGAAAAAACTTGGGTAGGGTAACATGCATCTACAGACTTTTTTAAAATTCTGCTTCCCCCATCCCAATCCATGGAGGTGGCAGATACTGTGGCCCTTGTCTATATATGCTTTTGAAGTTCACCTCTTTATAAAGCTGTCCATGAAGCCATTGATTGTGTTATAGTGAGACTGCCTTATAATGAAGTACAGAACTACCTCATTATAACTTTCCATGGAAGCCATGTTTTGCTTTATAGTGAAGTCATATATTTAACTACTTATGTCACTACTATGTAATGAAATGAGAGCCATGAATATAAATATATTGTTTAAAAAAATGGTTTTATAATGAATGGCAGTGTAGAGAGGGAATGCTGTAAACACAACATGAAAACAGTTTTATGACTTGCATGTCGTTGTTAAAGGCAATTGAAAACAAATGTTCAGCAGTTGATCTTTTATACCAGTGATGTGTACAAGTATGTTACAGTTTAAAAAAATGAAACAAAAAACAAAAAACGCCCAAATTTGCAGGTTTAATTGATTTTATTTTTCATAATCACAAAACAAATTTATAAACAGCAGGAAATTTCAGCATGAATGATAATTATCACAGCAAGATCATTAATGTAAATAAAATTTTCAAATGAAATCTGTTCCAATTGCATATGAAATAATTTTCACTGATTACCTCTTTAAACAAGAAAAAAAAACGTTAAAAAAAATTCTCAAGAGCTATTGCATATCATCAGTATATATACCCATGATCATATCTTGTGTGCATTGACTAAGTAAATTATGTAATTAAATAGAAGTTTTAGGGAACAAAGAAACAAAGAAATTAGACTGTGGCAAACGGGTTAAAGAGAATAATGGAGTTTTAATCTTGATAGAAATTGATTATCCACTAATAATGTCAAGAGATTTCATCTTCCATATTTACCTATTTATGATACCTAAATTCATACAATTTGGATCCACCTGTGCAAAATTGCATTTTGTGCCAATACACAGAAAGCTGATATAGAACAGCATACCATGGACCCATGGATGCTGGTACATTATGATACAAACCATGTGGATTCATCTGTACCACTTGCATTATGTACCATGAAGACAGGTTCAGGGAACGCTGTTGGCTGGAAAGCATGTATATTACAGTGTCCCATAGACCCTTGTTTGCTGGTACATTATAATGTAACAGCAAATCTGGATCATTGCTGCTTGTCATTGGGTTGAGATTATTGAACTTCATTTATCTTTTGATGACCTAATGTATTTGTAGAAGAAAAAGGGATAAGCTTTGGTATAAATTAAACTTTGTGCATTATTAGGCTGGTATTAACAACATATTGGAAAATTTGGGGTCTTTCGTGTAGTCTAGACATTTTGCCAAATGAGATCTAGACCAGTCTGTTAAAGGCTGATACTCCTAATATCCGAATTTTAACAAATCCAGTATAGTAGTTACAAGCATTGAGATTATTGCACTAAGGCCACGAAATTTACTCCAGGACTGTCGGACTTATTATTGGGGGACCGTTGATTTCTCAGCTCTTCATTGTTTATATCCATGTATTTCTCAAATTTGGATTGGATAATGATGTCAACAGTACAGCTCTATATCAATGGATAATGATGTCAGCAGTACAGCTCTACTATCAATGGATAATGATGTCAGCAGTACAGCTCTATATCAATGGATAATGATGTCAGCAGTACAGCTCTATATCAGCAAATAGCATCAATGGACATTAATAAATCAGTCACTTAGTATTTTTGAACAAGCCAGATAATATTTAGAATGTGTGCAGAATCATTAATTCTCTGATCTGCTCCATTCACTATTTTCCTTCTGCCTTTATGTGCTCTTGTACCAACTCCTGTCATGTATTCTTTTTCCAGTCTATGAGTAGAACTGTACTCTACCTTTATGTACTCTTGTACCAACTCCTGTCATGTATTCTTTTTCCAGTCTATGAGTAGAACTGTACTCTACCTTTATGTACTCTTGTACCAGCTCATGTTATGTACTCTTTTACCAGCTTCTGTCATGTACTATTTTACCTCCTTGTGTCATCTACACTTTTACCAACTCCTGTCATTAAACTAGGATGAAACTAGTACAAAATCTATATTCTGTCTTGTCTGGTGTCATATGAATTAGTATAAAAATAATACAAAGTCTGTATGCTATACTGTTGCATCACATGAATTAGTATAAAACTTGTATGAAATCTATATGCTTTGCTACCCGAGTGGCCAGGTGGTCTAAATCGCTATCCGTTACGGATCACTGCCGTCTCACCTCTGTCTGCATGGGTTCCAGCTCGGATTCGGCCAATGTGGGTATGTGAGAAAGCTTGCCAGTAGGTTCTCGTGGGTTGGTGGTTCTTACCAGGGTTTTCCCAGGTTCTTCCTCCACCATTAATACTGGCCGCCATGTATAGCCTATCGTATGCTGAAAAATGGCATTAAACCCTACAACAACAACCACCTGCTAGCGTTATGTATCCATATGAAACTTGTATGAAATCTAAATGCTTTGCTGGCTAGCATTATGTATCCATATGAAACTGGTATGAAATCTATATGCTTTGCTAGCATTATGAATTGGTATGAAACTTGTATTAAACCTGTATGCTCTGCTGTCAGTATAAATAGGTAGTACACCATGCTTCATCACCATGCTTCAGACACAACTTCAACTAAAACCATGAGACCATATTAATGCAATTTCAATGTTTGCCAGAAAAATGCTTTTATTTTGCCTTATCATCTGTCTCTTGCTTTTATCATGTCCATTTTGTGTATTGTATGGATCCAAATATAGTATTGTACAGTGATTTCAACTATACATGGATTTGTGGTTGCTTAGAATTATACAGTGATTTCAAGTATGCATGGATTTGTGGTTACTTAGAATTATACAGTGATTTCAGCTATATATAGATTTGTGGTTGCTCAACAGAATAGTGATTTCAACTATACATGGATTTGTGGTTGCTCAACAGTATACAGTGATTTCAACTATACAAGGATTTGTGGTTGCTCAACAGTATACAGTGATTTCAACTATACATGGATTTATGGTTGCTCAACATAAAGAGTGATTACAAATATATCAGGGTTTATGGTTGCTCAGCATTTTAGTGATTTCAACTACACATGGATTTGTGGTTGCTCAGCAGTATACAGTAATTTCAACTAATCATGGATTTGTGGCTGCTCAACAGTATACAGTAATTTCAACTATACATGGATTTGTGGTTGCTCAACAATATCCAGTGATTTCAACAATACATGGATTTTGTGGTTGCTCAACAGTATACAGTGATTTCAACTGTACATGGATTTGTGGTTGCTTAGTATTATACAGTGATTTCAACTATACATGGATTTGTGGTTGCTCAACAGTATGCAGTGATTTCAACTATTCAGGGTTTGTGATTGCTCAGCATTTTACAGTGATTTCAATTATAGATGGATTTGTGGTTGTTCAACATTATACAATGATTTCAACTTCTGGCTATATGTGAATTTATGGTTGCTGAACATTTTTAACTGATTTCAGCTATACATGGTTTTGTGGTTGCTTAGCATTATACAGTGTTTCAGCTATGCACGGATTTATGGTAACTGGAAATGAGAAATTTAAGATTGCCCACTTTTGTAAAATCAATGCTTTCAGCACAGCTCAAAATGATGTGATCATTGTTATGACATCATCAGTATGATATCACTTTACCTCTGTGTATGATAGTGCTGTGAACTCGAGCGGAGACTGGGCATAAAATGACATAGTTACATTAAATAATGCAATAGAAGAATTCTTACTCCATTTTGGTAATTTCAATTACAGACCTTTTGAGATAAGTGTTCAAGTCAATAAAAAACAGTGCAAGGAAAAGCACACCAACCTGTCATGGGTGTGTGTAACTTTGAATTGCCTGGACCATTTACTTATGTGAGAATATACTTTTTGTGTGCTTGTCTCTGTTGTATCAAGACAACACTGTACAAGCCAATAGAATTGATGGTGCACAGTTTCACAAACGAGCATCCTTAAAGGTCAAACAATTTCAAGTCCATGTGTGACATCACCAGCAACAATCTGCAATGCCACCTTTTCACCCATGGCTGCCTGCAACAAGAGTTCCTTGTTTTGTACCAATATGCATAACAAATTGATTTCATCAATAGTACAGTATAAAAATCTGCTGTACAATGACTGACATATTTAATTGTTTAAAAAGTGACTGTTTGGTAGAAAACTTTCATTGGCTAATTCAAACACCATAAAATAGTCAGCATGGTGAACTGTCAAAATTTTACTTGTGTTTGCAGTGATTGGTTAAGCAGGTTTATACATATTCAAGAGAAACATTACTTGTATTTGCAGTGACTGTTGATCAGATTTATACATATTCATAAGAAACTTGTGTTTGCAGTGATTAAGTCGGTTTATGCATATTCATGAGAAACATTACTTGTGTTTGCAGTAATTGGTTAAGCAGGTTTATGCATATTCATGAGAAATATGACTTGTGTTTGCAGTGATTGGTTAAGCAGGTTTATGCATATTCATGAGAAACTACAAAATCTAACTACAGCCAGCTGCAGGTGATGGAGCATGGCTATTTTTGCCCATGGCTTGTGACAATGTGTCTGAAGATGATCGGCCGTCCTTTTCCAGCCCATGAATGAAAGTTTCATTCATTGCTTTATGGCACAGCAACACAAGTAGGTTATTTAGTGTCCCCAGTCACAGTCATAAAAATATTTAGTTAAAATATTTGCTAAAAGTTTTTGCTTTACTTGAATTTTCTACACCTTCATGGATTTTGTACTTGTATTGAATGAATTGTTATGAAGCTTAGAGTATTCATTATGCAAGATCCTCAATCTCCTCTTTCTGATCTTGCAGTCAAGGTCACACATTTTACAGTAGTGCTTTCGTTTTGGGATTGATATGTAATCCTTTGCCTTCTTGATAAGAAAACATGTCATGGTTGTATGCATTCAACTATACAGAAACAAATCTGCCACCGCAAACAACTGCACTGATAATGCATCAGCTGGCAGTGTGTAGTCCATGCTGTTTTACTAACTGTTGTCTATTATCATCACAGACCCCAATATTCTGGTAAAATAAGCAACAGCAGATCTGGGTTAATGTTGTTTTCAGTCAAATACACATGGTATGCCACACTGGACGAATCATACTTTAACAAGTACACACTTTTGGACAAAACTTGTATTAAAAGATACCTCATCAGTGCAGGTCTCAACCCATTTAGGAGGTAAGTGGTTGCAAAAAGTTGTCTAGAACATTGTAATTTTCATTATATTAAAATGTTTGCCTGGTTCAGGTTTTTTGCATCTTAACTTTGTTAAATTATTGTACAGAATAGTTATTACATTAGTCCATTTTAAGCTTCCCTTCATTTGTGATTTGAAGTTATGAAAATAGGTCATGATTTAAATATTACATTGAAGACAGTATAGGGTTAAATGGGACACAGTTTAATATTACATTGAATGTAGTACAGGATTAAATGGGACACAGTTTAAATATTACATTGAATACAGTACAGGGTTAAATGGGACACAGTTTAAATATTGCATTTAATATGGTACAGCATTAAAAAAGACTGTTTAAATATTAAATTGAATATGGTATAGGGTTAAATGGGACATGGTACAGGGTTAAATGGGACATGGTATAGGGTTAAATGGGACATGGTACAGGGTTAAATGGGACATGGTATAGGGTTAAACGGGACATGGTACAGGGTTAAATGGGACATGGTACAGGGTTAAATGGGACATGGTATAGGGTTAAATGGGACATGGTACAGGGTTAAATGGGACATGGTACAGGGTTAAATGGGACATGGTACAGGGTTAAATGGGACACAGTTTAAATATTATGTTGAATATGGTTCAGGGTTAAATAGGATACTGTTCAAATATTCCATTGAATATGGTACAGGGTTAAATGGGACACAGTTTAAATATTATATTGAATATGTTACAGGGTCAAATGGGACACTTTAAAATATTCCATTGAATATGGTACAGTTTTAAATGGGGCATTTTAAATATTCCATTAAATATGGTACAGGGTTAAATGGGACACTAAATATTATGTTGAATATGGTACAGGGTTAAATGGGACACTGTTTAAATATTCCACTGAATATGGTACATGGTTAAATGTGACAGTTTAAATATTACATTGAATATGGTACAGGGTTAAATAGGACACTGTTCAAATATTCCATTGAATATGGTACAGGGATAAATAGGACACTTTAAATATTCCATTGAATGTGGCACAAGGTTAAATGGGACACAGTTTAAATATCATATTGAATATGGTACAGGGTCAAATGGGGGACACATTAAAATATTCCACTGAATATGGTACAGTTTTAAATGGGACACTGTTTAAATATTCCATTGAATATGGTACAGGGTTAAATGTGACACTGTTAAATATTCCATTGAATATGATACAAGGTTAAATGGGGACACTTTAAATATTCCATTGAATATGGTACAGGGTTAAATGGGATGCAGTTTAAATATTACATTGAATACGGTAAAGGGTTAAATAGGGCACTTTCAAGTGATCCTCTGTGACTGTTCTCTCAGAAAACAAGCATGTCTGCCACTTGCATTGTTAATAATCAGTCATCCTAGTTCATTTTCTCCAATTGCACTCAGCTTATCCAGAGCTGCATCAAACATGGCTAGTAGCTTTTAATAGAAACCATAGATGTTCACTTGTGTTATTGGGGTAATCAAGATTAAAATGAGTAAGAAATTAGGAGGAAAGAAAAAAGCAATGTCATAACTGCTAATTTTGGATCATGCACCAAACTGTTTCAAACAAACTTGAGACCAAAAAAATAAACATTAAGTGGAGTGTTTTCTTGTCTGCATAAGTGTAATAGAGACTGTTATCATTTTGCTTTCATTAGGGTCCCACTTTGAGATAAGTAATCCTTATGGTAATCAGTTCTGTTTGTCTGTCTGTCTGTCCATTCTTACTTAAAACCAACTAAGCTCTGCAACCCATATACCTAATTGGATTCCATCTGGGAAGTGAATTGATCATTAGTTACATGATTATGTACCTTTTGAAATGGTTTCCTGTTCAAGGCCCAATTATGATGGAGTAATTGCCCTTTTTTTAAAGTCAATTTACTAGGTTGATGCTGGAATTTTCCAAGCAGTTGGCAAATCTTACCTTGATAAATCTGACCATTTATGATTATCTTGTATACCAGGAAAAGCATAACTGAAATTTTCCAAGCAGTCGGCAAATCTTACCTTGATAAATATGACCATTTATAATTATCTTGTATACCAGGAAAAGCGTAACTGAAATTTTCCAAGCAGTCGGCCAATCTTACCTTGATAAATACGACCATTTATGAATATCTTGTATACCAGGAAAAGCGTAACTGGAATTTTTCCACTTGAATCTGGCAATTAATCATCTTTAGTTATTGCCCATAATGAGCAAGTATTTTCTTTTACCCTTTCCCCTTGTAAAATGTTTCTCTAATAAGAGTCAGACATTTCTACAAGTTATTTTGTTAAATCCTATATATAACCTGACAATAGTTACCTGACATATATAACCTGAGAATAGTTACCTGACATATATAACCTGACAATAGTTACCTGACATATAACTTGACAATAGTTACCTGACATATATAACCTGACAATAGTTACCTGACATTTATAACCTGACAATGGTTATCAGACATATATAACCAGACAATAGTTACCTGACATATATAACTTGACAATAGTTACCTGACATATATAACCTGACAATAGTTACCTGACATATATAACCTGACAATGGTTATCTGACATATATAACCAGACAATAGTTACCTGACATATATAACTTGACAATAGTTACCTGACATATATAACCTGACAATAGTTACCTGACATATATAACCTGACAATAGTTACCTGACATATATAACCTGACAATAGTTACCTGACATATATAACCTGACAATAGTTACCTGACATATATAACCTGACAGTAGTTACCCACGTGGATAAGTCGTTTAAGACGTTTGCCTCTACAGGTCACTGACATCTCACCTCTGCATGCGCTCAGGTCAGGTGCTCAGCCAATGTGTATAAGTGAAAAGGCTGAACTCGAGCTTCCTGTGAGTCAGTGGTTCTTCCTAGGGTTTTTCTAGGTTCTTCTTCCTCCAAATGTACTGGCTGCCATGTATAGCCGTATAGTCTATCATGTGCTGAAAAATTGTGTTAAACCCATAACAAGAAGGACATTATCAAAATACAATACACTAGTAGATATCAGTGACATTAAAGGCAAAAGTTTCCAGACAATAGCACAAGTGGTTAAATAGTCACTATTCATAGTCTTTACTGAAATGAATTGCCATTTGAAAATTTTAATTGCCTTTGTCGATTTTTGCAATTACTAGTGCCTGAATAGATTTTAAATCTCATCTCAGCATATCCTTGTATCCAGTATTCCTTGTATCCAGCATATTCTAGTATCCAGTATATCCTCATATCCAACATATCCTGATCTCCAGCATATTCTAGTATCCAGTATATCTTCATCCAACATATCCTGATATCCAGCATATTCTAGTATCCAGTATGTCTTCATCCAACATATCCTGATATCCAGCATATTCTAGTATCCAGTAATGTCCTCCTAGGCAACATATCCTGATATCCAGCATATTGTAGTATCCAATATGTCCTAGCCAACATATCTTGATATCCAGTATATTCTAGTATCCAATATGTCCTCCTAGCCAACATATCCTGATATCCAGTATATCCCAAGAACCTTAGAACATTCTGATGCAATGTTGTAGGTTCATTGTTTCCTAGAACCAAATGTACCTTCCTTGGGTTTTGTTTTGACAGGTGTTTAAGTTCCTATCTTCACAAGGGATGTTGTTTCTATTTCTAATGTTAAAAATTTGTGAGCTAATGTTAAAAATTTGGCTTCCCACTCCCAGTCAGAGTTGTTTGAAATGATTGTTACCACAATGGATTGTTGACTGGATATCAGGGTCAATTTCTTACATTGCAGTAATGCCATCACCTTGTTTTGTTTTGTTGATGAATTTGAAAACCCACCCAGTCCAGTCTTGGTCGGCTGCCTTGGTGTGTCCTTGAGAAAGGCACTTCGCTCCTATATCCTCAGGGTGATATAGTGCGTTAAAAGTGCCATTCACAATTCTTTGTTATAATTTCAAAAGAACAAATCTGCACTGGGTGTATTTATGGAGATTCTTCATTGCACTGTGTAATTTCTTGTTTTGGCAAAGTTCAGACTTTCTGTGCTGCTTCAAAACTTAATGACAGATATATGAGTAACTGATGTGGAAATGCAGCCTGGTTGCAGGTTTGTACTGGTTGAGTAACTGATGTGAAAATGCAACATGGTCATAGGTTTTTATTGGTGTGAAAAAAATTTTGTTTTAAAAGCTTAAGAAAGAGTTAATGAGTTTTCATTTTTGTATAATGACACAACTGGAAAAAGAATAAATGTATGCAGTTTTGTTTCTCCTTTATTTTTGGTTACTTTTTTTAGAGATCCCAACTATGACCTGATTGGTCCATCTTTGAATTGAGAAGGTGGATGAATGGACAGTACCCAACTATGCTAAATTTTGTATGCAACCCTGGGACATTTTTAAGCCCAATCACTGTTACTCTAGACAGCTTCAAAATTTCCACTTGTTTCATAAAATTTTGTTCCAAATTTTTAGGCTGCCACACCCACTGCTATAATAGTAGGGGTATAGGATGTTACCCATGTACATCTTTCATACCTTGATTCAGGTTTGCGCATAGGTCATTGCAGGCATGCATTGGGGCATGGTGTTCAAGATGTGTTTGGTTCCAGTATGATATGATTAGGCCCTTGTCTGATCATGTGGTCAAGAAATCCCAGTACTCCTGGTTACCATGTATACTTGGTTATAAGTCCAGTCTTGAACTGCCAGCACATTATGCACCAGCAGATCAGGGCCTGTTTTTTTGTTCCACTGATTAGTCCTAACAAACTTCATATACCCAGATCTGCCAGCACATTATGTAATGGCAGATCTTGATCTGTGCAGTTTCAGTTGGACTTGTACCCAAGTTATTCCTTGTGAAAGTTTCTCTTTCTGCAGAAGTGAAAATTAATTGACCATGTTGCCAATGTAGACATTATGCATTACCAGAAGCTGATAGAGTAAATGATCTTGTTTTGTAATAGATTCTGGCTCCAGAGGCTGGGCACTGACAAGTGTTAGCTAAACAGTTTATCGGCATGTCTGTTTTTTCTTGAAGGAAAACCTTTTCCTGAGACTTTTGAGCTGTGCTTTTTTTTTTTTCTTTTTTTTATCTTTTTTTTTATACATAATAAGCCATACCGTACATGCTGATAAATGAGTTCCAAGGCAGAGCAGTGGATGCTGCCAGAATTGGTCCCTTGTCAGGTGAACATAGTTTATGTTGGCAGTTAAAACTTGTTTATTAAATCAAAAGTGTTATAATTTAATTTACTTGAATTTAATTTACTTGCCACTAGTTTAATGGCTATATTCAGCCTGGTACTTGTATTAGTACCCTGCTTTTGTGGATGGGCCACTACAGTGTATAAACGGAGGAGCAGGGTGTGATTCACACCCGGCACTTTTTCAACATTTGTTACATACTGCAAGAAATTAAATAATCTTCTTACTTGGTACCAGAACTGCTGAATTTTATTGTATAAATATACCTAATATAGCATTTATCTTCTTCGTCCAATATTTTCTTTTGATTTATCCAGGTATTGGTTCATCTAATAACTACTTTGTTTTCAGCCTCATTTCTTTGGTGTGCCAAATAAGGACATTGCATCCTTATTTGGAAACTTATACAGATCATAGTAAATATGGCATGCATTAAATAACATATCATAGTAAATATGGCATGCATTAATAACATATCATAGGAAGATGGTATAGTAAACCTTATTTGGAAAACAAATTACCATGAGAATCTCATGTTATCTGTTATGGCGGACAGAGTATGGTTAGCATTAATATGCCAATATAATTTACCTTGTAACTTTGAAATAACTTTATCGTTAGCCAAACTTCCTGAAAAAACAAAATTCTACCTGGTATCCTCTCTTTGTCTTTAATAGTAGATTTATTTGCTCCATTGCAAGGTATAGGATCACTTTGTAGCCTTGACCACATCGAGGCTGTGACATCATAGCTAAATTCCTGTATATATAATTCAAGTCCACATCTTCGTAGACAAATACACAAGTTGAATATGCTTCAGATTTAGTGTCCACATCTTGCAAAGCCAATACACAAATTAAATATACTTCATATCTATGTTAAATATACATCAGATTTAGAGGTCACATCTTGCTAAGGCAATACACAAGTTAAATATACTTCAAATTTAGGTGCCACATATTGTGAGGCCAATACGTAATTTAAATATATATTATTAAAGTTAAAAGGAATCATGGTAGCTCATTGGATTCATGAATAGCATAGAGCAGGTTCAATTCCCACTATCAGCTTGTGTGGTATGTCCAAGGCAAGGTGTACTCTTTATGACTGAACAAGGATATGCTCTAAAGTGTTGATCTGTGACAAAGCACTCAAAATCTTAAATACATAATAGTTGGTCAAGTTATTCTGACTTTGTTTTATGTTCGACTCGGTTTAATACAAATCCGTTTTACATTGACCCAGTTTGATACAAATCTGAAATGATTTACTGCAAACTTTAATTTTGTATCATCAAATCTGTGTGGACGTAAGTATGGCATAACGTGCCTGTTTCAATGTCATAGGTTTTAGAGGAAAATATTTTGTAAAAGTATAACGTCTTGATGAAATTCTCAGAAATTGTGGTGCTTATAGCCGAAGAAAAGCTTAGATTATTCGGACCAAGAATCATTTATCTGTTTTCACCTTAGGTATTTTATGGTATGGACTAATTGATGACATCAGAGAGCAAATTGGTTGAAACCATTGGTAACTGACATCACATAACTTTTAAAATTGTATTTGAAAGCATTTAGCATGTAATTGCCATGGTAATTGGCTATGAGACACCTAGTGGTAGGTTGTCATCACTTAATAATCATTGGCAGGAGAAACGATGCTGCCGCTACATTGTGTAGCAGTTTTTCACAAGAGTGTACAAGGAGGAGTTATTGTGTTCGTTTATTCCATGTTTCATGATGTGTGCTCTGGCAATGATGTACACTTGTATACTTCGAATGGGCCCCGGGTGACCAAGCGACCGGGTGACCAAGTGTTTAAGATGCATCCCTTTACAGATTACTGACATCTCGGATGTCTTGAGTAGGTTCGAGTCTGGGCTTGGCCAATGTAGGTATGTGAGAAGGCATGCCAGGAGCTTCCCAACTGGATCAGTGGTCCTTCTTGGGTTCTTTCTCCACAAAATACAGTGGCTGCCATTTACAGCTTGTCATGTGCTGGACAAATGGTGCTTATTCCACAAAGCCAAGTAAAAAACATACTTTGAGGTAATGACCAGTGATATTGTGACCCCATGCTTCCAGTCTTGTGGCACTACCACAGAGTATATCTGGCTGCTATTATGGTGCAGACATCCATTTAGTTTTTTAAGGATTCAATCTTTTTAAAAATAAATATGACTTGAAACAATAGTCCACAAATAAAAATAGTATGGTTTAGATGATTTTTAGACCAACAAGTACAGCAGTCTTTCTGACAGAAAAAATTTTGTTCTAATTAAAAGTCTTTATTTTTGCTGAAGGTTTTTTTGCAATTCTCCACGATGACACTGCTATTGGCATATTATGAGTGTTCATCCTTCAATATCAGGCTGTCTGGTGGGACATCTGCATTCCACGAATAGGCCTATTTGAGGAAAAGAATTTTTCTCACTCCTGGGCCTCCATATTTGTGAAAACTACATTTTATCAGTTTTTATTGTGAGCTTAAGAACATTTGGTAAAAATGCTCAAAGGATTGTGAAGATAAAGTGTTAGTCTCTTCATTGGGTTGAAAGTAATTTGACAGCTTTATTACCTTGCTAAATCTACTACCGTATTCATCCAATTGAAATGCATTGTATATGACACCTTGAAGTCAATCCTTTAACTCTCTTGAATCCATTTGTGATATGATCCCTTTAATTGTAGATAAAATTGATACATAAGACAGGCTGTAGCTTGGATTTGTAGAGGAATGCAGAAAAAATTTAATGCATTTTAATACAGTACACAGTGGTTTATTTATTTTTGTTGGTATCAGTTTTCATGGCAATGTAGAAAAGAATATTTTCATAGGTAATGAAGTTAAATTTGTCAATTTTTCTCTGTCAGAGTTTGCATTCTTTAGGTCTTTTACTGTGCAGATTAACCTCTACAATTTCCCAAAACAAAAAAATAAAACAAAAATTTGTCGAGAAGTGGTATTATAAATAGTTACCACAGTTCTACGGGCAGTACGAGTACGAATTACGACCTATCTAGATTAATCCTTTATGGTACGAGTGCTTAACATCAAACAAAACCGAAGCAACAAGCAACACCAAGGCCAGCAGTAATTGAAACATGTCTGTATGTGTTTTTACTTGAACCACTGTCCATAAAGCTGTACCTTCAGTACATTCTCATGATCATTCTATATTCAAACCAAATTTGTCAGCAACTCAGTGTCACCAAACATATCATCACCTCAACGTCACCAAACATATCATCAGCTCAATGTCACCAAACATATCATCAGCTCAACATCACCAAACATGTCATCAGCTCAAGGTCACCAAACATGTAATGAGCTCAACATCACCAAACTCACCAAACATGTCATCAGCTCAACATCACCAAAAATGTCGGCAGCTCAGTGGGCACCAAACATTTCAACTCGGCATCACCAAACATGTCAACATTTGCCCTTTGCTCAATGAATCAGCAGGCAGTGGCAACATTTGACATGTAGAGGAGGAAGTGGCACATGATAAAATGTCTTGAGATCAATCCTAATCATCTGTGGGTTTACAAAAAGCTGGATTTGTATGATTCAACATTTGGATTGAAAATCTGTTAAGTAGAATGAGCTGTGGTTGCAGAGGTATCCATCCTTGGAAAATTTAATGAGAAAAGTACTTTCTACTGATCTTAGATCAACTTCCTGGCTTTCCATGGAAACCTGGACTACAGAAACTCTCGGGGAAGAATATTTACATTTTATTTTCGCCTGGGAAGCACGACCCCCTCCTTTAACTTAGCCAGTCAGGATTATCTTTCTGTAACCTCCCCACTGAAGTGAGAATGATTCTCTCTATTCCACCTATATTAATAACTATTCTGGAGCTCATTTTATGACCCTATTTCAAATGGCACAGGTTGTCTCTGGATTGTCTCTACTTCAGCATTTTCTATACTTAATGCCAAGTTAACATATGTTGGACCATTACCTTAGCAGGTCCTAATTAAAATTCACAATCATGCCCCTAAACAATGAGGGGTAACCATCGCAGGTTGGCAATTTATTGTGGGCCTAGCCCATATGTCAAAATTTATTGTTACGTGTCATGCTGACTGCAATAGGATTGACTCCCATTATTGTACAGTAATATATTTCTTCAGAATTCACGGTTACATATGCAGTTATCATATAAAGTTAAAATTAAAATCTTGTTAAAAATGTTATTTATTAAACAAATGTTATTCATTACCTTAATCAATTTGAATGTGCTTTGACTTATTTCTTGCATGCTGGAAAAAGACTTGAAATACAAATAGTGACCATTTTGAAATGTGATCAAACCCATGATTTTCATTCTATTATGATATATGTCAATTACACATCATTGCTATTTTTATCATTCACAAAATTGCAAGAATAACATTAAAACTTTTATGTCATTAAATATTACTCTGAGAACTTTCTTCTTTTCGAGGATCTAATTTTGGCACACAAGCCATGTTTTTCCACCAAAATCTTGATAGTTGGGGAAATATCATTACGATTATCTCGGAGACATGTTTGGTATTTTACGGAACAGCAACACATGCAAGTTGTTTAGCATTGAGTCAAGTCCAAGGACACACCCCAGTTGTTGACATGGGCTGGTCTCAAGCTAGGACTCTAACCTGTCCTCTTTTCAAGAGTTGAAGATATTTGATCGAGATGAGATGAAGGTGTTCAGTTGGCAAATTAGTACAAGTTATTTTGCTCTTGGTGGCATTTTTGTATCATTCTATAATTTCCTTACTTCTGGTATTAGTTTATGATATGGCTAGGTGTTATGTCATGGTATACAATATTTTAATTATGATGGAATGTTATGTACTGTCAATGAATGTAAGACTAGTCACTTTGGAATGTGTGTTTATATAGGTGACAGACAGATAGAGGGTTTAATTATATTTATGGACATTTCTGGCTCTCTAGTGCCCAGTAAAAGCTTGGTAGCAAAACCAATAAGGGCAAAAATGTGACTAAAATCCCATGGGAGACAAACCGTTCCTATGAAAAGTAAATATGAACCTTGAGTGAAAAGATACAAATTCCCATCAAAGGTATACTAAAAAAAGATGAAAGAGAATTAAAGAGTAAATCCATAAACTAGAGATCAGAATGATCCCATATAAACTAGACTTTTAAAATGCACAAGATATTCTCAGTTGAAACATCCTTATTGGATGCATCCCACATCAAGCAGGTTAGATTTGCATGTCTTCTCTTGGGACTTGAAAGAGGCACATTAGACATACATTTTACATCTCTGAGTCTGCAGGGAGACTTTGTAGAAGGAAGATCACAAGAGCACTACTGGTTGGCAGTAAGATATAAACCAGATCTAGGGATATTGAAGATCTGGGGGGCCATGGAGGAATTTTCATTGAACCGTTAAGATCAGGGCATTAGATGGTTTTGATGTTGGTTCTGTTCAACCAGTAGATGGTTTTGATGTGGGTTTAGTGCATCCAAAACTCTCATGTACAAAATCTTATCCTGCCAAATCTATATACATGTATGTCTGTTGGAAAGAGGTTTATTTTGTATGGTAATATTCAGAGATGGGCAGACAAACACAAAATCCAAGAGATATTATAAAAATTTTCTACAAAATCATGCATCATGTGATTTTATAAACTTCTTTGTAAATCTAAGATGCAAGAATTCATGGTCGTAATAGACCCATGTTTGGATCTATCTTCTTACCATTATGGGGTTTACCATGTTTGGATCTATCTTTTACTATTACGGGGTTTATCGTGTTTGGATCTATCTTTTACCATTACAGGGTTTTTCTGGGGGTCATTAGGGTAACAATCCCTTCATTTGGAATTAAATTAGATAAATGAGGATCAATTGTTTGGAAGTAAATCTGTTAAAGTGGGGATTTGTGTGAATTTTTTTATTTATTTTTCTACATTATGGGCTGGGGCCTATTGTCAGCCCATGAAGACCCCTTTAAAAATGTCTGCATTGATACATTAGGGACCCACTTTGAGATGTGGGAACCTTATAGTAGTCACCTTTTTTTGTCTTGTTCATCAGTCTATAAATCCATCTGTTCATCCATTAACAGTTGTAATCAACACCATTCTGTAACCCTTACACATAATTGGATGCCATTGGAAGGGTGAATTGCCTGTTACATGTAGTTGTGCATTTTAAAGGTTTTCTCTTTTCAAGTCCAGTTTTGATTTATCGCCCTTTTTCCATCAAATTTAAATCTGCACTATTTCAGATTCCTGTATCCAATATAGTTTAGGAATCATTCAAATTATTCTGATGTAATTTTTGCCTACATTGTCTAATAAAATTTAGATTTGTGTGTATATAAGCTTCGTCTCAACAGTTTCAGTTTGGATAGAGTTTTGTCCCTTGACAGATTACTTCATATATTCACATGAGATGTTGCTTGTAATTGGCATAGCTCACAAGCCTTTCAGCATATAGCACTCCCCCCAAATAAGGTACTTCATTATAACATAGTTGCTGCTATAAGGTGAGTATTGTGATTGATCCCATTAAGTGGGTGATGTATGTATGATGTACTTAATTGTAAAGTGGTCTCATAAGGCAGTATACCGGTACTTAATGACACAAATGTTAATAATAGAATGTAGTACTGTATACTTAATGACACAGATGTTAATAATACAACGTAGTATACTTAATGACACAAATGTTAATAATACAATGTAGTATAATAAACATTGATTTGTAGACCTTGACTCATTAACCCCTGGCACCTCGTTTATGCATCAGGAGGTAGTACCCTATTTCCCAGCTTTGTAGCATCAAGGTCATTTAAGATGCACCATAGTGGGCAGTATTAAAGAAAAGTAGACAGTTGTAGCTCGACAATGATACAAAATAATCTGGACTTTCTAGTCGCATTACTATATACAGAGGGAAAAAAGTATTTTTTGGACCCAATTTTTTTTACACCTAAAATTCACTTGTGGCAGGAATCCGATTTTGTGTCTGGATTTTAGACTTTTTGGCCTCAGATTTAAGGCAGACCAGTCTAAACTGCACATAGGTGAACCTGTGCAAAATGTAGGCTAAGATGAGTAAAAGGTGGCCAGAACAAAAAATAATGGGTCCAATAAGCAATCCCCCTACCAAAACCTGCAACTTTTACCCTTCTGCTCATGCGCTAGTGAAATAGCCAATGCAAAACAATGTTTCTTACACAACTAGGCCTCACATTGGACTAAAATCTCTTGAAAGCTGATTTATTTAGATGTATTCAAAAGTAGCCCCCAAAACAAGTTTCCTACTTGGATTTCAGGTGAAAATTACAAATAATCTCCAGGGGTTAATGAGTTAATGTGCTTTCATCTGCTTTGTCTCATAAAGTCCATTTTGAGTAGAGTTGTGACCCTTGGCAATTTAAAGCTTTACATCAAATCTTGCTTGTAACTGGAACCATTCAACATATTATGAGGTGTCTTTTATGGGTTTTGTTTTGTCTACATTATTTTGGAGAAAGTTGTATCCTCTGTCATTTTTTACTTTGCATGAAAGTTTGGAATGTTGCTTGCAGTTGGAGTAATTCAATATATTTTGATATAATACTGTTCTCCCTGTAACTTAGAGTAATTTTGTCACATCTTGGATAGATTTATGGCTCTTGTCAATTAGCTTCATTCATATCTTTACAAGGTATGTTGTTTAGTATTGTTGAGTCCTTGAAGAAAATGGATTGCAATCATTCCACACAATTATTTACAGGAGTTATGGCCCTTGAATGCCTAACTTGTAACTGGTGTTTCAGCACAAGCTGCTGCTTAAGGCCACATTGGCAGGCGATACACCTATTGCTAGCATGCATGTTTTTGTTGTTATTCTTGCTGTTGTTACTGCACCCAGGGTCAATCATTCCAAAATAATTGTTTTGTATCTAGATAGAAGAGTACAATTAAAGACATAAAACTGGGTACTATGAATTTGGCATTGCATTGGCTTTATATTCATTTTAATTTCAAAATCAGTACTGGGCAATTTATGTATAGATTGATTATTGTCCATTTTATCGGCATGTCCAGACCAGGATAATTCAATTTGAAGACACTGTACCAAGAGTACTTAATGTCAATAATGACATATGGATCCCACATGGCTCTGAACCTTTTGAGCACACAAGAGAGACATGAGATGGAAGACTTGATAATTTCTAATATTCACTGTTGCAATTGCTAACAAATTTAAAATTATTTGGTATTCACATGGGCATTGTTAGTTTTATTTGTCATCATCATCATCGTCATCTTCATCTTCACAATCATCATCTTTACCATCATTTTCATCTTTTAAAATGGAAGATGTGATAATTCAGAATAGTTGACTTCTACAGAAATATTTCTAGTGACAGCTAATTGGGAATTAATGACTTTGAAGATATTTACAAACATTATATTATGAATGCTTATATTTTGTTTGTTTTACACAAGTTTCAGTTATGTTCATTTAGGATATTTCTGGTTTAAAAGTACAGGTGTATATTAATTTGATTTGGGTAGAAATTCCTACTGAAATAAGTACGCTAATTACACAGGTTTATATTAATTTTGATTTGGGTAGAAATTCCTACTGAAATAACAATGCTAATTACCCAGGAGTATACTAATTTGATTTGGGTAGAAATTCCTATTTAAATAATTATGCTAATTATATAGGTGTATATTAATTTGATTTGGGTAGAAATTCCTTTTGAATAATATACTAATTACACAGGTGTATATTAATTTGATTTGGGTAGAAATTCTTATTAAAATAGCAGTTCTGATGTCACAGGCTTTTAATTATTAACTTTCCTACCTTTTGCTGTTTTCAGCCAGTGGGATTTGTCACATTTAGTTCCAGGGTGGCAGCAGAGGCAGCCAAGCAAGATTTACAGGCAAGATACACTGTTTAGCATTCTCTATTAGGCCATATAGAGTTATCTCCCATCTATATCCCCCCCCCCTTTTTTTTTCTACTCTAGTTTTCATTAAAACTTACTGCCTGTATGCAAGTTTTTTTCCCTGCCTCATCAATGAATAATTCATGAGACTTGTTTGTTTTTCCTTATGAAACCCAGGCACAACTAAAGAGGAGCATTGCCAACATTAGGGTCCTGTGTTTGTGATTTTACAAGGATATATCTTTAGGTCATTTGCTTTATTCAGCTAAATCTTGATGATTTTTCAATATGCCTTAAGGTTGTTATGATTTTACAATATACCTTAAGTTTGTTATGATTGTACAATATGTCTTAAGTTCGTTAGATTTTATAATATGCTGTAAGTTTGTACTCTAATATTATGGGATGTTCCACATCAGTGTCCCTGTGGAAGGGAAATGTAATGTTATCGAGCACTACATATGTCACATGAAGTTTTACATTTAGGTTACTGTGGATTGGTACTTATGTTTCAAGAGGTTATGTAAAGTTGTATATTGTCACTGAATCTGAATTCCTTTTTTAAATATGGTCAACAGTTTTGTTGTTCAGAATGGCTTTGCCTCATCTCTAACTTTTAAGATGGAAACTTGTTGTCAACTCTGACATCTGCTTTTTTTAAATATAACTTCACATGTTCTGTTTTCTGTACTTGACCGCTTCAGTGGCCTAGTGGTTAGAATGTCTGCCTCGGATGCGGGAGGTCATGGGTTCGAACCCCAGCTGAGTCATACCAGAGACTTATAAAAAAATAGCACTAACAGCTGCATTGCTAGGTGCTCAGCATTAAGAGGTTATTGTTAGGACTGGTTGGCCTGGTGTCAGGATAATGTGATTGGGTGGGACACGATTCCACATGTCTGCAGCATGATGCCCCAGTGCTAGACATCACTATAAACTGCCTCATTGCAGACATCATAGTGATATGACTAAACAGTTGTTAAAACTACATTAAAAATCCAAATCACACACAAATTTCTGTTCTTGTGTTGACTTTATAATTTGGAGTAAACAATATTAGGTTTTGAAAGGAGATTGATGTTGGTTTTTATCTGTATTGGCCATAGACCATAAGGGCTTTGGTGATGACCTTTTGTCCATTGTCCATCCATACTTTAGCACAAGTTTGTTATTGCTCCTAAGCAACTTGAATGATATTGATTATGACCATTACACACATTGATTGCATGGTCTAGTTGGTACTAAATTAAAATGGTGCCACTTCGACTTCCAATATGGCTTCCAGAGTGACCATCTGAATTGATGGGCATATTGACATCGGGTTAACAGTTAAATTGTGGGGTTGTCATCTATAGATTTTTACAGCGTCTAGTGGGTCCTAATTGAAAATGGTGCTGATATGTGGTTTTTGCCAGAGGACTTCTTGCAATATCTAGTTGGTCTTAAATGGAAATGGCGCCAACTTGACCTCCAACGTGGCTACCTTGAAAATCTTTGAGTACAGTCAACTCCGCTTATATGCATAGCCTCGGGACCAGACCCAAGCTATGCATTTAAGCAGAATTCATGTATATTTACGATGTACATGTAAAATGGAAAATGGAAAATCATACAAACAAAGCTCATATGCTATATAAATGTGTTTCAGTGTATTAAACATCTACGTATACATTTAATTCCACAATACATGTACATGTACGTGTAAATTCAGATAAACACTATAAACTGTTATTGCCAAAATTATTATTGACAGTGTGTATCGCTCTTTGTTAGCAAAATAGTATACGGGTTGCTACTAAAATTAGCTCCCAGTAAAGTAGTAAGTTTACGTAAAAAGAAAGACATTAAAGTCGTTGCAAAAAGTTTGCAAGTTACTTGGTAAAAAAGTCCATAACTGACTTTTGAACACAGTTGGGGTGGCCAATCTGGTGGTGGACAATAGTCTACAAGTTATAAAATCCATCATACAATTCACACCCATTTGCTTCCAGAAACGCTCTAATAGTCTCCAGACTTTTAATGGCAGTAGCAGAGTTTGGCGGCAGGACAGACAAATCGTTGGTAGACTCCTCCACATTCTCTGGATCTGAATCCTTTTCTTCTTGCTGAACGTTTGAACAGATATCGGCGTCTGTTTTCTTCTTCATCAGTATGAAGGTGTTCATCCACCACCACATAGCGATTGAAATCATCCAATGTCATAGTGGGTGGGTGTGATAAAAACCTCAATGTTGTCGTCATCGGTAACGTCTTCAGTGGACGCGGTGTTTTTGACAAAACTTGCACGTCGATAACAGTGGTTGCTCCTGAAATTCAATTCCATGCCTCTCTGTAGATGCAAGGCATCCAGTAAACTCAGTTTTTTCGCCAATTCTGCAGCACACCCTTCACTTCCATTGTCATTGATGTTAACAACTTGACGCAACACTAGTGATTGGTATTGCTTCTTGAAGTTAGCAATGATGCCTTGATGCATTGGTTGAATCAATGATGTAGTGTTAGGGGGTAGAAAGAATAGTTTGACATTTGTTAAGCGAAGATTATCACTGTGAGCAGCACAATTGTCCCACAACATGAGAATCGTATTTTCTGCTTCGCATCTGTTTATCGATTTTCTTAAGCCATTCTTGCCATATGCCCCAGTCATCCACAGTTTTTGTTTGCTTCATATGGCACCGGTAATGTCTTAACGTTCTTAAAACAATGTGGATTTTTACTTTTGCCGATCACTAGTGGCTCTAGTTTTTCGCTCTCATCCATGTTAGCTGCAAGCAGCAGTCACCCGATCTTTTGCAACTTTAGCCCTGGATACATCAGCACCTTTAAATGAAAGTGTTCCATCTGGGATAGCTCTCCAATAAAGCCCAGTCTCATCAGCATTAAAAATGTCACCTGGTTCATAATCTTTGATCAAGTCAGGCAGAATGTCAGTTATCCATCATTCAGCAGCGAAGTCATCAGCGTCTTGCTTCTCCCCATGCTGCTTCTTGAACTTTATAGAATTGCGATCTTTTCATCTCTCTAGCCAGCCATTTGTTGCCTTAAAATCCGCAATGCCTAAGCCCTGTGCTAATCCATTGGCTTTTTCTAGCAACAGTGGGCCGTTGATAGGCACCTGTCGACTCCTCGCTTGGGTGAGCCATTGCAACAGGGCTTCCTCGACATCTTCCACTTTTCCTGCCCTTGGATGCTTTCTGTTAGGATTGCTGTTACTCTACCTCTCTTCAAGAATCTTTTCCTTATTTTTCTGAATTCTTGAGATCGCACTTTGGTTAACACCAAACAACTGTGCAATTGACGACTGACTTTCTTTATTATCAAACTTCTTTATCACTTCCACACAATCCGCCAGTGATAACGTCTTACATGTGCGCTTAGCCATTTTAGATTTTAATACATGTAATGCCTTAGCTGATGAGCGCAGAGGTTGGCCAGGGCAGTAGTCTACAATATTCTACGATCTCTGGGATAGCAGTCTACACATACATGTATACAGCCTTGACCTCCACTTTAGATGTCTGGACCATGTTTATGCAATTAAGCGGTGTCAAATACATATAAAGTCAATGGTTGAGACCAGCAAATTGTATGCAATTAAACAGTTTATGCATTTATCCGATATACATTTATCCGATATTGATTACTATGCATATTAATGAAGGAAAAATGGGACCATACTTTCGCTATGCACTTAAGCGATCTATGCAATTAAGCAATATGCATTTAAGTGGAGCCGACTGTACTATACTTTCTAAACAGAAAGTCATAGTAAAACAGATTATCAACAGAAGTCTTCTTAAGATGTCTTGTTAGCCATAAATGAAGATGATACTGATCTGATATCCAGTGTGGCCGTCTTGAATGTCTTGACCTCTTCTGAAGTATGGATAGCCATATTGACTTGGTTTTCATGAAAGGACTTTTGTTATCTAGTTAATCCTAAATGAACATCCATTGTGGCTGCCAGTGTTGCTTGTAAAACTATTGCTACCCCATTTTAACGGATAGCCATATTGACTTGGGCTTTTCGCTAAATAACTTATAATGATATTTAGTTGGTCCTAAATGAAAACAGTGCTGATTTTTCATCCAATATGTCAGCCACGGTTAGTAAGAAGAAATAGACTGGTCTTGCATTCCTGGAAATTACTTTTGGTTAGTAGATCTCCAGCCCCTTGCAGACTTGGCAGATTGGATATTTGTAATGGTACAGCCTCAGCTAAAGGTGTCATATCTTCATATACAAGATTACCATTCTGGCACAGAAAATCAAAACTTTGTCAGCTTTCTAACGGTTATTGTTGTAGATTTCATTGTCGCAAGTTTCATATTCAGCCAGCTGTATTACAACACCATGAAGCAGTTGGCAAAAGTGACCACTGTTGCTTAGAATTCTAACAATTGATGACAATTTTATCAACATCAATGAATTTTGAAAAAGGAAGCTTTAGTCAATATATCCATAAATTTAAGCACTGTTGTAATTTTTAAGTTTTGACAGATAAGAAGAAATGTGTTCATGTGTTTCCATAATTTCCATATTTTTGTGCTGATCAGTGATGAATTTCAATTATCAATTACATTACTGTGTGATAGAGTGCTGATCAGTGATGAATTTCAATTATCAGTTACATTACTGTGTGATACAGAGTGCTGATCAGTGATGAATTTCAATGATCAGTTACATTACTGTGTGATACAGAGTGCTGATCAGTGATGAATTTCAATTATCAGTTACATTACTGTGTGATACAGAGTGCTGATCAGTGATGAATTTCAATGATCAGTTACATTACTGTGTGATACAGAGTGCTGATCAGTGATGAATTTCAATGATCAGTTACATTACTGTGTGATACAGAGTGCTGATCAGTGATGAATTTCAATTATCAGTTACATTACTTTGTGATACAGAGTGCTGATCAGTAATGCAATTAAGTGATCAGTTACATTACTGTTTGATACAGAGTGCCAATATGATCGCGTTTCGATGATCAGTTACATTATGGTGTGATATAGTGCTCAGCTACTTAATTACATAATGTGTAACACTGTCAGGTGTGTGCCTACATGTATTATTTCTTGAAATATTTCCAGGGTGTCCGATTTGATCCAGATCTTCCACAGACACTGAGATTAGAATTTGCAAAAAGCAACACAAAAGTTACGAAGCCAAAACAACAATCCCCACAGCCAGCCGCTACACATCCAACCCTTATTCATCCTATCACAGGGCGTAAGTCATTTTTCCAGTCTCCGTTTTCTATATTGACCCGCTGTGCATATTAGAATTATTACCTTGCAACAGGATATCAGCATATTCCAGTAGTGACACTATAGAGCATGTGTAACCTTGTAGAAAAAGATTGTGAAGAAAACACATTTGATATCACTAAACTTCCCTATCACTTGTTGCCAATTGACGACCTAATAGTTTTCTTCAGAACTTGTAGTTGGAACTACAAGATTTTACTTCACTTTCAACTCTAGTTACATCCATTTATTGATTGTTTGGGGGTTTTTTTTCTTGCCCCTGTGTGGGTCCTAAATCAGTAAATAACCTTGCTACCTAGTGTATTCATGGGTGTTCATGGGGGTGGGGTGGGGAGCTAATCTGGTTTTATTAAAAATACATTGTGCAGCATATATATATAAATTTCATCTCCACCTGTCCCCACCCTGCTGGAAAGATTCTTGTGGACACCTATGTGTGTAATGTATACTTCATCGGCTCATCAAATCACCAGTTGTTTTGTTCTTAAATCTTTCTTCCTAGATTACTTCAGAATTAGTTCTATTTTTATGGTTACAAAATTTCTTATTAGTGTATTATTTCATTGTAAAAAAAATATTAAATCATATCATTTAAACTTCACATAAGTTAAATATATTGATTAATTCAGCTGAGGCAGAATCCAAAGGTATGTGTTTTAATAAGTTCGCTTAGGTACATGTATCTTAGATTGGTGATTCAGGACAATTTTTAGATTCTTTTTATGGTTTCATTCTTTTTTATTTATGCCTTCATCACTGAATTTCTTGCAATTTGTTCTTAGTAATTACTTAAACCCAGAATTTGGTACAATTAGTGAAACTCCATATTTGGTAGATTTAGTCAGACCTCATATTTGATATAAATAATAAGTCAAATCCCATATTTGGTATAATAGTCAAATCCCATATTTGGTATAGTCAAATCCCATATTTGGTATAATAGTCAAATCCCATATTTGGTATAAATAGTCAAATTCCATATTTGGTATAAATAAATAGTCAGATCCCAAATTTGGTATAAATAGTCAAATCCCATATTTGGTATAAATAGTCAAATCCCATATTTGGTATAAATAGTCAAATCCCATATTTGGTATAAATAAATAGTCAAATCCCATATTTGGTATAAATAAATAGTCAGATCCCAAATTTGGTATAAATAGCCAAATCCCATATTTGGTATAAATAGTCAAATCCCATATTTGGTATAAATAGTCAAATCCCATATTTGGTATAAATAGTCAAATCCCATATTTGGTATAAATAAATAGTCAAATCCCATATTTGATATAAATAGTCAAATCCCATATTTGTTATAAATAATTAGTACTACAGTTACCTATTTCGTCTTCATGTGATCGATAGAAAGCAAGGTTAGATATGTTATTTGCAAGGTTAGATATGTTATTTGCAAGGTTAGACATGTTATTTTGCAAAAATAAAAGATAAGAAATATACTTCAGTAAATTAAACAAAGTTTTATTTTCATGAATGGGTAAAGATCTGCAAAAAAGAAAGTACATACCAGCATAACAAAAATTTATGGTTAAAGACACATTAAGAACAATCCTCGAGATTTGCAAGACATAATCTCATTTAAGTAAACTTGATTTATTATTTTCAGAAAAATTAATAGCTCACACTCGTGGTGAGTAAACAGAATTGAAAATGTGTGAAACTTTATCACATTTTGGTGTGACTTGCACGGGTAGTAATATTGGTGACACATAAAAAAATGTCAGTGCAGTGTATTAAGTGCACATTTGGTGCAGTGTATTAAGGCAATATTGGTGGTTTTCAGTCGTAATGAGCTGTAAATTACAAAATAAGGTAGCACAGTAAAACCCCTCTTGGGAGACCGATTGTCCATGCACAGATTTATTGATTATATTTTGGCAGAAGGGGCAGTCTTTCAAAGACAGGTTCTATTCTATCATTAAATCAACAATAGAATTTATATTTTGTTTTAAAATATTTATTACTGTATCATTAAATTAAATAGAATTTGTTTGTTGTAAAATATTTAGTAATTCCTATAAGCTAGATTTATTCTTGTTTGTCAAAATTTCTGTAAGAGAAAAAAATCAGCACGAAAACCTTACTCGAAAGCAAATGAGACACAAAAACTGTAAGACGCTATTATCAGTTTTGTTAAAAAAAAAATATCCTTTCATTGTTTGAGAAAAGATGAGATTTAGAATCCACTGTTAAATAATTTTAGGTCTACCTATCTGCCTAAGAACAATTCTTCCTTTAATTTAACTCTCATTTATATTTTGCTCTTTAACGTTTTGGATTTAATTACAGTTATTTTGCATTAGTTATAGTTTTAATTCTTTTGGTATGGTTTTAAACTATTAAAATTGAATGTGTTCTGGGTTTATGGGACAGGGGCTTTTGTCAGTTTCTTCCATGTGTCACTGTTTATATCGGCTTATACTAATAGTGTCAATCTGTAATTGGTGTTATTTTGGGTACTATGGTCATTTTTGGTTATGATAGATTATTTAGGCTCAGGAAATAATACAGCATTTAGTTTTTATTTATTAGTTTAAGCCTAAACATGAAAAAAAAATGTTTTTTAATGTCCATGATATTCAAAGACCTAAGTAAACAATTAAAATTTTCAGTAGATCATCAGTCCCTTCTAGGGACACTTTTTATTTCATAGTATAAGCCTAAACGTGGAATAATGTTTTTGGCCTCTACGATATTCAGAAATAGATCAAATTAAAAACATCTTTTTATTAGATCTATATTCTGAAGTGAAGCGCTGTAAAAATATGACTGTATTAACCAAGCTGTGTAACAACACCAGGAATTAAAGAAACATCAAGAGAGTGGAGTTTTTTTCTACATGGCATCAATACTGGGTTTTAAAAAAGATTACATTTTTTAAAAATATTAAGTTATTGCTGATGTGCCACAAACCATTCCCATCCAGTTTGTCTAGTTAAACCACCAGATAATTGAATCGAAACTTTAGAAAATATTAAGAAATTATTAGTCATGGCATTACACAGTGAAGCCTAGTTTATCCAAACTTCATTGATACAAATTGTTTTATTTGAACCATATTTATGTTACCCAAGCTTAGAAATTGAAATTAAACTTGTACGTCTTCTTCATCAAAACTTCCATGAATCTGAAAAGATCTCCTTGGGATTTGAATGCTTGAGGCTGTATTGTATCCAAATGATATTAAAATACAGGTGATGGATTAAAAGGAATATATATATATATATATATATATATATATATATATATATATATGTATGTATATATACACGTATATATACATGTATATATATATATATATATATATACATGTGTGTGTATATATATATATATATATATATATATATATATATATATATATGCATGCATGAACATTAACTTCACAGATGGATCAAAACCCATGTAAGGGTCAAAGATCATTACCCTGACAAGTTTTCATAATAATGTGGTTTATAAATCCTGCATTTTGCTGTGTTATGGTAAGGGTTGTTTTCAATACTGTAGGATGTGGATAATAAGCGTATACAATAACCATATTCAATATAATATTGACACAGGCCATAGAATCGCATACAATAACCATATTCAATTTAATATCAACACAGGCCATACTATCAAATACAGTAACCATATTCAATATAATATTGACGCACGCTATAAAATCATATACAGTAACCAAATTCAATATAATATCAACACAGGCCATAGAATCACATACAATAACCGTATTCGATATAATGTCACTACAGGTTATAAGAATCCTATAAAATAACCATATTCAATATGATATCAACACATGCCATAGAATCATATACAATAACCATATTCAATATAATATTGACACAGGCCATAAAATCATATACAGTAACCAAATTCAATATAATATCAACACAGGCCATAGAATCACATACAGTAACCATATTCAATATGATATCAACACAGGCCATAGAATCCTATACAATAACGATATTCAATATAATATCAACACAGGCCATAGAATCATGTACAGTAACCATATTCAATATAATATCAACACGGGCTATAAGAATCACATACAGTAACCATATTCAGTATAATATCAACACAGGCCATAGAATCATGTACAGTAACCATATTCAATATAATATCAACACAGGCCATAGAATCATGTACAGTAACCATATTCAATATAATATCAACACAGGCTATAAGAATCACATACAGTAACTGTATTCAATATAATATCAACACGGGCTATAAGAATCACATACAGTAACCATATTCAGTATAATATCAACACGGGCTATAAGAATCACATACGGTAACCATATTCAATATAATATCAACACGGGCTATAAGAATCACATACAGTAACCATATTCAATATAATATCAACACGGGCTATAAGAATCACATACAGTAACCGTATTCAATATAATATCAACACAGGCCATAGAATCATGTACAGTAACCATATTCAATATAATATCAACACGGGCTATAAGAATCACATACAGTAACCGTATTCAATATAATATCAACACAGGCCATAGAATCATGTACAGTAACCATATTCAATATAATATCAACACGGGCTATAAGAATCACATACAGTAACCGTATTCAATATAATATCAACACAGGCCATAGAATCATGTACAGTAACCATATTCAATATAATATCAACACGGGCTATAAGAATCACATACAGTAACCGTATTCAATATAATATCAACACAGGCCATAGAATCATGTACAGTAACCATATTCAATATAATATCAACACGGGCTATAAGAATCACATACAGTAACCGTATTCAATATAATATCAACACAGGCCATAGAATCATGTACAGTAACCATATTCAATATAATATCAACACGGGCTATAAGAATCACATACAGTAACCGTATTCAATATAATATCAACACAGGCCATAGAATCATGTACAGTAACCATATTCAATATAATATCAACACGGGCTATAAGAATCACATACAGTAACCGTATTCAATATAATATCAACACAGGCCATAGAATCATGTACAGTAACCATATTCAATATAATATCAACACGGGCTATAAGAATCACATACAGTAACCGTATTCAATATAATATCAACACAGGCCATAGAATCATGTACAGTAACCATATTCAGTATAATATCAACACAGACCATAGAATCATGTACAGTAACCATATTCAGTATAATATCAACACAGACCATAGAATCATGTACAGTAACCATATTCAATATAATATCAACACGGGCCATAAGAATCCTGTACAGTAACCATTTTCAATGTAATATCTGTATAGACCTTAATAATCGTATGCAGAAACTATATTCAATGTAATACCCATACAGGCCTTAATAAACATGTACAATAACTGTATTTTGTACACCAAAACTCACTTAAAATGTCTATCAGTAAGCACATGGGTCTCAATCCCAGCATGCCACATTTAGAGGAAAAAGGTGGTGCAACTGTCCTAACGAGTGGCAGTCTGCTTAACACCTTGCATACATGTTTCATTACTACTTTTATGTGCTAAATCAGAATGAAATGTTGATCCCGCATACAAAACGTTTTCACCATAGCCATATAGTGTGGGTACTACTTGGAATTCTGTACTTTTAAACCCAGGAAGGCTGTATACATGTATGGTATGGCTTTTATGGATAATTAAATTGATTACAAAAAATTTCAAAATATTCAGTACTAAAGCTTGTCAGGAAGATTGACAAAAAATGAGTGCTTAAAGAAAGAAAAAAAAAAGGCTGTAACAACACTGTATATGCATTAGATAAATAATTGTGCTAATCACTTTATTGAGGCAAAAAAATGTGAGAGAAATCAGATTTGTATGTCTTAGCAAGGTTCTTGATATTATTAACACTAATTTTAAGAACATCACACTAAAAAAATTTACCAAATGCACAAATATCACACGTTTACTAGCTCTACCATTATTTCTTCATTAAATCTATTCTATATTGATAAAAAAATTCCCCCTTTTCTCAAAAAGGAAGTGGGGGAGTTTTCCCCCAAATTTTCATTTGTAGAATTTCCCCTGCTGAGACATTGATTCTATTTAACTTGCACATAGTTGTTTATTTTTGCTTAAAAATATCAGACATTCCATATCCGCTTATTGCCATACGCTTGTTGTCGACATTTTGTAGTATATTAAGGCATCATAATATTCTTCACTTCTGTACTTAATCTAGCACTGAAAGAATATACAAGTTTTAATGGTGTTTTCATGTGTTTTCAATTGACCTGTTATTGTTACACAGTCAGTAGTAATGGCAATGATCTTTCTACAGAGACCTCCAGACGGCAGGCATATGCTTTGACTTGGCCAGAAAGAACCAGATCACATGGAAGAAATATAACTGATCTTTGTACAAAAATTTGAAGGCTATTGGAAAACACTGATATAATAGAATAGGAATGCGATATAAAATCTGGAGTGCTGCTTTCAGATTAAATTTATAAAATACATTGAATAATTTATAACTTTGCAAGCCCTTGCTGTGCAGAACATTTAAATTATGTATAAAGTCAGGGTTCCCACACAACTGGAAAAAGGGGGGAAAATCAGGAAAAAGAATAAGTTTGATCTTGACAGGGAAAAGCCCATTAATTGTGGAATTGGTAGCCATGACTTTATCACAGAAAAAAAAAAATGCATAATTGAGTCTTAATTGAACAGATCGTCATGGTTATTTCATGAACTTTTGCTGGAATTTTCAAAGAGAGTGTGGAACTCTTCAGCCAGTCAAAATACAATTGTTGTATGGGCCATATGGGTGCTTTTTTGATTTTGTACAGTCAGTCCAAGTGCCCAGACAATCAGATGGGTTGCAAGTTAGTCAGCTCCATATCTGTATATTTTTCTCTGTGGAAGGTGTGATGACCAGTCTAATGTCCCATTATGTCCCATTTTGCCAGCAGGTTGTAAATGATGTGTGATCTTGATAAGCTTAAGTAAGGAAGGAAATAACCCTGCCTGTCTTAATTCCTTGTTTGATATGTAAAGTTAGTGCAAATGTTTAGGATAAATCTTTGCTATAAATCTTTGATTATTATTTGATAGTTTTTACTGGGAACATGGTGTGAAACATCAGTAGTAACCATGGCCACCACTCCCACCCCACAACTCTTCTTTGTGGTGAAGCATACTACTGCATCTTGCTAAATATATAGAAACCTACTGATTGCTGGGGCAATCCCATCATCTGGGCATCCTTGACAATGACTGCTGGGGCAATGCCATCATCTGGGCATCCTTGACAATGACTGCTGGGGCAATGCCATCATCTGGGCATCCTTGACAATGACTGCAGGGGCAATGTCATCATCTGGGCATCCTTGACAATGACTGCTGGGACAATGCCATCATCTGGGCATCCTTGACAATGACTGCATCAAATATACAGTCCATAGACTGCATTAAAGAGGATCAACCAGCCATAAATGGATTTTAAAAAAGTAAATCGGTCCAATTTTTATATGAAGGTATATACTATAAGTGCATTTTTGTCTAAATTGGAAATGGCGATTTCTCAAAACAAACCCAAATACTGTTCATTCTTAGATGAACCTTAAATAAAGAACATTTTCATCTTGGAAATAACCTGGAAAGACCTGGACATTTTTGTTTCAGAAAGTGTGGGAACCCTGTAAAGTGTCATAAATCTTATTTGAAATGAGCACAAATGCATGATTTTATTCATTACATGACTAAATATAATGATTTTACTGAATAAAACTAGAGTAATGTGAAAATAACAATGATTTTTGTCATGTTGTAACGCCATTTTTGAAAGGTGTTATCTCATGATTTAATATTAAAAAATATTATATGACTTTACCAAGCAAGATAACACAGCAGCCATGTGATAAAACATATTGTATAAAAGAAAGAAAAACTTATGCCCCCCCCCCCAATCTCAAAGAGGGCAACAGATTACAATTTTTTTCCCAATTTTGGTCAGTGCTGTGACTGAAAACTCCAAAAATCTTGTAATATTTTGAAAATACAAGTATTACATGCCTCATGTTGGACTAGGGCCTTAAGCAGTGCTCATTTGAAGCATTGATTAATGAAACTTCCAAAGAGTCTAAATTTGGTCAAAATGTTTTTTTTGGGGGGGGGGGGGGAATACTAACCTTCACTCAGCCCATCATGGAAGCCTCCATTCCCCAAATAATTTTTTATGAAGTTCATAGTTTTCTCTGTAAAGTGATGTGAAATTACCTAATTGTTTACATTTTGAAAAAATTACCTATTACCTGGGCATTGATGTCCTACTTTTGAAAACTAGAAATTCACCAAGTTTTTTGTGAAATGTTCCATTATATAGATTCACACAAATTATAGGTCTACACAGATCTGTTGATACATCTGTTTTTTTGTCTAAACATCACTGTGTATGTTTATAAAAAAAAAAAACAATTGTCTTGGAAAAGTGCACATAGCTTTTCTGCATTCTTATCATTGTGTACAATTTGCACTGCTAATTTGATGTGCAGATGCACACTTCCCATAGAGTTTTGCAGATATTGCCAGTACAAGACTTCATACTGTTGTTACAGTATGAACAGTAATTTGCTTATTTAGTACATAGTCATAATAAAATAAAGTTTGTAATGCAACATGAGTGATTTCTTGGTTTTTTATCACGGTTTTCTGCCCAAGTCTTACAGCAGCTTCAGCTTGTCAGATCTCTGTAGGCTTGTAATGGTGAACAGCTCAAACTACAAAACAAATCCAGAAAGTGACTGGTGAGTGGAAGATAAGAATTACATAATACAGATGACAGTAAATAATACAATTCAAAATATTCAGTTGCTTGTGTATATGTGGACTTTGTAGGTCGTGATTTGCAAGAGAAATAGTATAACAAGCCAGCTTGCATATAATCACAACTCTGAACTTGGAAGTCTTTGCTGAAGCCAAAAGCTCAAACTCAAATGTGATATTTGTTGTATGCTTATGTTTGAAACTTAGCATGCGGCTAGAGTAGTCATGGAAACAAAGATTGTGACAAACTTGCATGCTACTAGAGTAGTCATGGAAACAAAGATTGTGACAAACTTCACACTCTACTAGAGTAGTCATGGAAACAAAGATTGTGACAAACTTTGCATGCTACTAGAGTAGTCATGGAAACAAAGATTGTGACAAACTTACATGCTGCTGGAGTAGCCATGGAAACAAAGATTGTGACAAACTTAGAACGCTACTAGAGTTGCCATAGAACAAAAATTGTGACAAACTTAGCACACTGCTAGAGTAGCCATGGAAGCAAAGATTGTGACAAACTTGGCATGCTGCAAGAGTATCCATGTTAAAGAAGAACGTAAGTTTATGATTGTTTCTCCATTTTCGTCAAATTTACAGAACATCAAAGTTTTTGATTTTTGTGCTCAAGAACGTATTGGAATACATGAAAGTATCTGTTGTCATGTAATATAGTGGCAGATTTTGGTCTTTGTTGTTTGCTGATAAGTAATTATTATACACCAGCAAATAACTGTATTTTGTTATTTATCTTTTGTTGAAAATCATGAGTGATATATTTATGTAGTATACTGCATAATTAAATATGTTACGTCATGTGTATATATATATATATATATATATAATCTGTAAAGGCTGGCTTTTCTGTTCAGATCAGGATGTCCAGTTTGCAGAGAATTATGGTACATACCTGCTGACCATGGGCCAGAAATTCACACTAGAAAGTAGGTCACTGCCTCCCAAAATCTATTAAAACCCAATGCAGAAATTTTACCATTTCTAAGCTTTCACCAGTTCACTATGTCATTTAACTAATGAGCATATTGTTATTTATAAATCCATTTTGATCAGGAAGAGAAATCTGAATAGTGGTTGGTGTTAGGATTTTGGTAAAGTGAATACCCTGCAGGTGAAGCATAGAAAAAGAGTATTATGTAAAGACTTTTGGGTTTGTATGCCCCACTAAGCTATGGCATTGTGTCCAGTCTCTTTGTATTACTAATAATAGTAACAAACTTTAAGCTCATGCTGAAATTAGTAACATGTGCACATTCATGGGTATTTAATGTAAATTTTAGATATATATATCTAGGGAAGCAGCTAAAATTTAGGTCAATGATTGTACCAGATAGTGGGCATCTGCCTTGGATATTGTTCCACAGAGTACTTTAAACAATGGTAGAAAAGCCATTTAAAAGGAAAGAAGCACAATAATTCAACAAATAATGTTTTATATATTAATATAAACTTTCTTGAGACCTTAAAAAAGAAAAGCTGTAAAAACATCATAATGATTATTTAAAGCAGTGTGCTTATGATGGTAAAATGACAGTGCTGTGTAATATCTCTGGTACTATGTTTATGATGGTAAAATGACCATACATAGTAATATCCCTGGTACTATATTTTTGATGGTAAAATGATCGTACATAGTAATATCTCTGGTACTATGTTTATGACAGTAAAATGACCATACCTTGTAATATCTCTAGTACTATGTTTATGATGGTAAATTGACCATACCTAGTAATATTTCTAGTACTATGTTTATGACAGTAAAATGACCATACCTTGTAATATTTCAGTACTATTTTTATGACAGTAAAATGACTGTACGTAGTAATATCTCTGGTACTATTTTTATGACAGTAAAATGACTGTACATAGTAATATCTCTGGTACTATTTTTATGACAGTAAAATGACTGTACATAGTAATAGCTCTAGTACAATTTTTATGACAGTAAAATGACTGTACGTAGTAATATCTCTGGTACTATTTTTATGACAGTAAAATGACTATACCTAGTAATATCTCTAGTACTATTTTTATGACAGTAAAATGACCGTACATAGTAATATCTTCAGTAATATGTTCTACCACTGGGGCATAGTTAAATCAGTACAACTTAAAGCCCCCATATCATCAGTATTCTTTCAATAATGAACATGACAATAAATAAAAAAAACAAAAATAAATGAAATTAAAAAACTTTTATAAAAAAATCTAATGTGTTAAAAAATGTATTAACTGGTCTATCAGATCATAAAAATGGTTTAAATTGCTCACATTCCAGAGAGATATTTTCTGTTTGAGATAATTTTTAATTATTAAATGCTTCACTTACAGGTGGAAAACATTACAGGTGGAAAACATTTTTTGTTTGGGGTTTTAAAATGTGAAAAGGAAGTAAAACACACAACTCCCATTTTTGAGAATATAACTGTTATCCAGCCATTATCAGATAACATATGCACCATGTTTATCTTTTATGTAACACTGAGAAAGAGCAAAAGCTAAAGAGATCTATTTTGATACAAATTATCTAAAATGACAATAAAATATTTCAAAAGTGATTTTTACCTATGACAATTTTTGGAAACGTTCTAAAGAATGAAGTGCATAAATTGTGTGCAGATTTGAAAGGGAAGTAATCTCTTCTGTTTTCAGTACAACAGTGTGTGAGAGTTATTTTAAATTCCAAGATCATTTCCTTCTACAAACTTTTTCTGCAGACACTTCTGTTTTACATGCAAGTTATCTTGCTTTACAGAAATTTAATATGCTCTGATTGATTTTGGATGGAAATTTTGTAATAGCTAAATAATTGAATATCAGTTTGAGTTCACTTTGCCATTAGGCCTAGGAAGTTTGTGGTATGGCCCAGTGTCAGGCATGCATTTTCCATCATTTCATCCATTAACTGTGGATCTTCATCCATTTTCTCAAAATTCACTGGGCCAGTTTCAATCAAATTTGGTAGGAATGTTGCACAAGAAATGCCCTATCTTTGTTTTATTTAGGGTAGGTTATATGCCCTACCTTTGTCTTATTCAGGGTAGCTTTCCTTGCAATGGTAGTATCGCATTCAGAACAACTAAAACGGAGCACTTCATGTGGTTTGTGGTTTTCAGAGTTTAATATCATTGTTCAGCACATGATAGACTATACATGGTGGACCATTATATCTGGTGGAGGAAGAACCTGGGAAAATCCACTGGAAAGAACCACCAACCCACAGGAAACTACTTGCAAGCTCCCTCACATACCCGCATTGGCCAAGTGTGTGGACAAGTGAGGTGTCATTGGTCTATAAAGGTGAACACCTTAGAATGCTTTGCCATCCAGGGCCCCTACTACTTTTTGTACAGAATGGCTTAGCCAGTTTTGCTAAAATCTGGTTGCAATGTTGCTTCAGACATGCTTTGTCAACATTCTGTATGGGGTGGCTCTGCTAGCAGTGGTGTGGTTTCCTAAGCAACCATATGGAAAACCCGTTTTCAACTTCTTCAGAAAATTGTAGTCAGTTCCAGTAAAACTTAATAGAAGCATTATTTAGGACATGCTTCATCAAACATGGTGGATCCTTTGGCATGTATTCTTTAGCAACCAAATGGAATAGCAATTTTCAACCTTTTCTCTATAATGTCAGAGCCATTTTCTATCAAACTTAGAGGAAATGTTTGTCAATACATACTTTGTCAAAATTGTGTCAGGATTGTGTCAGGTATGACTGCCCATGCAATGGAGCAACCATATGGAACACCAGTTTTCAACTTCTTCCGATTGGCTGAACCAGTATCATTCAGACTTGTTTGGAATATTTGTTTGGACATGCTCTGTCAAAATTTTGTCTAGAGTGGTCTCCCTCCAGCAAGTGTGGTTTCCATAGCAACCCCATGGAAAATGCATGTTTTAATTCTCTAAAATGGCAGAGCAAATTTGATCAAACTTAATATGTTTATGTTGTAACAAAATTGTGTCCAATGTAGGTCCTATAGAAAATGTGTGGCGGACATAGCAAATACATGGAAAATCTTCTTTCTGCTTCTCCAGAAAACCTGAACCAGTTTCAGACTTGGTAGGAATGATTTTAGGACCTGATCTGTCAACATTCTTTCCAGTATGGTTTCCCTAGCAATGACACAGCTATAGTGAGGAGGTGGAATCCTACAAATGATTTTATATATATAAAAACTTAGTACCATTTGATTTCCTGTCCAGAACTGCAAAATTGCTTGGCCATGTCATAACCGATGTAATAGATAGTCCTACAGTAAACACCTTTCACATTCATGCCATTCATGCTGATAGCTGCCAGTCTAATAGAGCTGATGTTATATGGACAGATGAACATGTCCTATTCCACCAATTTTCACCAGTGGGTAGAAACTATTCTGACATGGATGTCTTTCAACCCAAGACATCAGATAGATCTAAATTATCCTGACACTGGTGACTTTCGACCCTAAAGATCTGCCTTGTTACATTTACCTTTTTAGACAACTGTATACACTGTACCAGGTTAGCGAATATCAATCCTACTTGGACTGCTTGACTTTTTTAAAAATTTATATTTATTTATTATAATTCTAGAATGATATCAGCACAGAAAACAATATTTTGCACATTAATATTTTTTACTCAGATTGCATGCATGTTTTCCGTTAGCCACATGGAATGTTTAAAGAGAACTTTTCCCTAGCTTTAAATGTACATCTAGCTACATGTAAATAATCCTCACATCTTTGAGCCTTAGTCATTTCATTACCATATATACTCTCTTATAAGTCAAGTCATATTGCAAGCAACAGAGATCTTGACCTGCCATCACATAATGTGCCTGCAGATCAGGGTCTATTTAATTTGTTCTACTGATTACTCCTAACAACTGCACAAACCCAGATCTGCCAGTGCATTATGTAATGGCAGCTCTGGGTCTGTGCAATTTGCAGTTGGACTTGCAAGTGGGTATAAGCAGTCTTCCAGTGATATATCTGAGGTCCACTGCGATAATTTGTAACCCTGATTGTGTAATTTCTTGTGTTTTTTAATACATCATGAAATCTTTGTAGGATAATAATCCACCTTTTTGTAGGCAATAAAATGAAATTATTAAAGTGTTCTCAGATTTAGTACATGTCTTCATTTGTACAAATGGTTTTCTGTTGTTGGAGAATCATTTATTTTCACAGTGATTCTGAGAGAACTGAAGGGGAAAATATTTTTTTTTTTTGGCCAGCCAGTTCAGCTCTTTTGTTACACATAAGGAACTTTTGGCCAGCCAATTCAGCTCTTTTGTTACACATAAGGAACTTTTGGCCAGCCAATTCAGCTCTTTTGTTACACATAAGGAACTTTTGGCCAGCCCTTTCAGCTGTTTTGTGACATATAAAGAACTGACAATCTGAAGATTCTAAATGATCAAAAGAATTTAAGCGATGTTTAGATAAAAAATATAAATTTGCTAAAATGTTTTATGCGCAAAAGCTAGTATGATATAAGGGCAATAAAATTAATGAAACTTTTAAAATGGCAGTGATATATTTTCTATTATCCTAAAGTTGATAAAACTTAATGTAATTATTGTTAACTGATACTGGATGTACATTATGTATTGTTTTAATAAAATGTAATAGTTTGGGTCTCAGATATATTACCTGTAATGTATTCCTAGTTAGGTATGTGAATGATCACATTTTCCAGCTCACCCTACTAGCTTGTCACTGACGTGTGACGTGTGTTTCTTTCTCCATTGACTTTGCAGAGGAATTAGGTGCCGCATTTTTCCCAGGTGCAGGTGCCGAAGCATGGGCGCCACACCACCTAGCACCGTACCCAGACTTGAGCCCGACAGCGACGTTACACCACCACACCGCACTTCTCCAACACCCTGCTCTAGCACAGGTGCCGGTCCGGGTTAGTTATCAATGATCACTTTACTTAATTTCCATTTCTTGTCTTCACAGTCATTACACATCACCATTGTTAACTGTAAGTGCAAAACTGTATAGTGAGAAAATATTTTTCACATGTCTCAATATTTCATGGTAACAATCAACATTTTCAGTAATGCCAGAGTGGTTCTCAGACTTGGTTGGTTACAGTAATGCCAGAGTAGTTTTCAGAGTGGGTTGGTAACAGTAATGCCAGAGTGGTTCGCAAAGTTGGTTGGTTACAGTAATGCCAGAGTGGTCTCAAAATGCCAGAGAGGTCTCAAAACGTAGGTTGGTTACGGTTTTTATTCTTTCTATTAAAATTATTAAATAAATGGGACTGCATTTTTCATTTAATGTCTGATCTTTGGCTTTTTGCAGCATTTTATAATCGAGTTATATCTCTTCAAACAACTTTCATAAGGCTCCTGTCAATTTCACACATTAACCAGGAAAAATAAACACAACTATTTTTAAATGATCAAATATATTTCATTGTAACAGATATACTCTGTCCAATACTATACTGTATTGTGGATTCTATTTGCAATGATATATGATTTCATGGATATGTATCATTATGATCGTATATCTCCTATTCTAGTTTCAGGTTTCGTGATAAAGTCATACTTTAAAAAATATTGGTAAATTTGTTCATGAGAAAGCTTTAAAGCTTTCATGGATGACAAACCCATACTCTGCTTTCACAAACTATTGGTAAAATTTCAAACAAGAAAGCTTGAAGCCCATCTCCACTTTAAAAGAACACAAATGATAAGGCTCTCTCTGGGAATTTTCATGGGATAAATATAGTTAGTCGAAATGTAATATTCAAGAAACTGTCAGATTGGTATATTTTTAGAATTTCACTCTTGGCATTACTGAATGATTCTTGAATGTATTCCATGAACAATGTATATTCTTGCAAAACTGAATTGTATTTATTCCTCGAATGTGCCATATTCACCCACCACAGCAGAGATCTTTTGTCACACATAGAAAATATCACATCCTATGGACATCCTATTGAGTATTTTTCCCACATGTCTTTTTATGTTGCAACTGCTACAATTCTTGTTGTAAACTTCCTGTAGACTGGTGATATGATTTACTAATGGCACAACATTAACTTTGTCAAATAGTTGTAGAACCTTTAACCATATCAGTGTCATCTTGTGTAGTCATTATTTATATTCTGAGTTCTTCATTCCACCCAGAGTTAGGGTATGTACATGTTCCTCTATTTATCCCAGTTGTTTCCATGCATTTGACACATTTCTTTTCTCTTTTCTTTTTTTCTCATGGTAGATAGTATGGGATGGTAAGTATGGTTTGATACAACAAAATTATGCTTTTCAAATTGTTATTTTGTTTCTTCTCAAGTTTATAAATCTAAGTTTTTGATCTGAAAATTTAGGTCATCAACCTTGCATGTAAAATTTCTCTAGTTTGATTCAGTGAATATTTAGAGAACATATCAGGAATTCGAAACTCAAAAATTGCCTATATTTCTGAAACAGATATCCCAGAAATGGACAGTCTTTGGTACCAGTTTAGATATAAGCATACTAATAGGACTTCATGGTTAGGAGTGCCACATGAATAGGACTTCATAGATAGATGTGGCACAGTAATAGGACTTCATGGTTAGAAATCCTATATTATTAGGACTTCAGGGTTGGAAGTAGAACATCAATAGGACTTCAGGGTTAGAAATGTTATATTATTAGGACTTCATGGTTAGGAGTGCCACATGAATAGGACTTCATAGATAGAAGTGCCACATTAATAGGACTTCATGGTTTAGAGTGCCACATTAGTAGGACTTCATAAATAGAAGTGCCACATTTATAGGACATCACGGGTAGAAATGCTATATGATTAAGACTTCAGGGTTGGAAGTACCACATTAATAGGACTTCAGGGTTAGAAATGCCACATTAAATGGGCTTGTTTAGGAGTGCCACATTAAGTAACAAAGATATCTTAGTAATTGATTTAGATGTTGATAATTTAAGATACAATGGCTTGTTGAAATATACCTAAATATATTATAATTACCATATATACTCATTTAAAAGTTGGATGAAACTGCAAACAAAATAGACCATGGTAAGATGTTGTCAAATGCACTGAAAGATCAGGGTCCATGTTGTTACTGATTAGTCCTGACAAACTGCATACACCCAGATTAGCCGGAGTCTGAGCTGTTTGCATTTGGGTCTGACTTGTAACTGGACATATCTAGTTGTTGTTTGTTTTGATTTGACTAGTTCATTTTGTTAAGAAACAGTAAACATTAATTATACACATGTTAGTTATCCTGACTTGGATCATCTGGACCAACTAAAAAGATCTGGGTTTTTCCAATGCAATTATATATATCCACCCAGATGTTATTTAAATGGTGTCCACTAATACAGTATTCACTTATGCTGTCCATCCGGGCCATTGAGCATTCTGTTGTACAGATACAACTTTATCTACATATGTACAGTAGTCTTCCCATCAGAACCATATAGTGTACCACTTTATATTGAGAGCACCTTAATAAGAAGTACTTTGTACATACTGTACTTCCTCATTATAATGTACATGGGAACCATAGGGTATACTTCCTTATTGTAAGATGACCTTATAATGAAGTACATAATATTCATAATTTTACTAACACTTGATGAAATTAGATCCATGACATACCTGCCTAATAACAGGAACTATGTTCTAATGAAGGACCTTATAACAGGAACTGTGTTCTAATGAAGGGTGTTATAACAGGAACTGTGTTGTAATAAAGAGCCTTACCAATATAGCAGGAACTATGCTATAACTAAAGGCTTAATAACAGGAAATGTGTTGTAATGAAATGTTGTATAAAAGGAACTGTTATGATGAAGGACCTTATAACAGGAATTGTTATAATAAAGGCCCTTATAACAGGAACTGTGTTATAATGAAGGGTTTTATAACAGGAACTGTTATAATGAAGGACCTTACAAGTGTAGCAGGAACCATATTATAATGAAAGGCCTTATAACAAGAAAATGTATTGTAATGAAGGGCCTTATAACAGAAACTGTTACAGTGAATGGCCTTACAACAGGAATTGTCATAATAAAGGGCTTTATAACAAGAACTGTGTTATATTGCAGGGCCATATAACAGGAACTGTGTTATATTGAGGGGTCTTATAACAGGAACTGAGTTATAATGAAGGGCCTTATTATGGTGAGATGATGCTGTAGGTTGAAAAAAATTTGGTAAACCATCAACATCAACATCACCATCAACATCACCAGTGGATCTGCATAACTATTAAGTGGTGTTCATTGGTATGTTTTAAATGAGGGAAATCAACGAATGTAGTTTCAATTTAACCTGTTAAAGTTAACAATAGACCCTATTGGGGCAGTCTTATGCATAAATTTTTAGATGCATATGCCATGTCTAACTGATTCTGGGATTTCAGATTTTTAAAGGTTTGATTTGATCTGTAAAAAAAAAAAAATCGATCTTACAGCAGTTTCTTGTGGTCCTTGCATTTTAAACAAGACGAGAGAAAAGGACCTAATAATGACATACCACAACAATGAAATTTACCATTTTCTTTTAACAAACTGGCCCTGTTCTGAAATAAATTAAAGTTAGTCTATTTATAAGATGGGGCTTGTTTTTGGTATAATTTTATTGGCTGAAAATGGGCCCAGTTTGCACTAAAACATTTTATACCACTACTCCTGAAAATTGATTTGCAACAGGTCTTGTTTTCCCCCAAAATATGATGGAGCCAGCCTACATCATAAATCACGCAGAAAAGTTCCTGAAAGTAACAATATTTTTTAAGAGGAGGAAGAATTTGACTTTGTGTCATCTTCAAAAAAAATGAAACTAAATAATTCAGGGTTGGAATGATTCCTTGACAGGCAGGTCAGGAGAATTTAAAAATTCACCAGACAAGTTAATTTTTAGGTCATTTGCCCAGAACTGTATTATGAAGATAATGAAGGATATAGAAATTTAAGAAAATCATTGTTCCTGGGCAAGTAGACTAATTTTCAATTGAAATTAGTAGAAATAATTATTTTGCTTTGCAAAACTGTGGAGAAGACCAACATGCAAATTCGTTTTCTTTGCATACATTGTGCCAGATTTAAAGCATCATTAGTTACTTCCATATGACTGTAGATTTTAGTTACTTAGCAAGACACAACAGTCACTTCTGCTATGTCGGCATTGGCATCAGTATGTGTTTTTTTTAGGAATTTAGTCTGTTTCTCAGTTGGCGATAAATTTAATCTTGTAGGGTTAATCTGGTGTTTGATTTGTATTTATGTATCACAGACTGCAACTACTGGGTCTGTAAAGGTTTTGACTGATGCCCATGTGTCAGCATTCTCAAATGAAAATCCAGATCTTTTTTGAATTTCATTTACATTGTGTTGATTTATTTATCATATGGAAAACCCAAATGAGGGGCCATGTAGTTAAAAAAAAATGAATGCATTTTTTCTTTCCAGTCAGAGAAAGAATTCATTTTTGTATAGCCTAACACTACATCAAGGCTCATTCTTTTTGCTGACTAGAAAGAAAATCCAAATACAGTTTTGTCTTTTTCCAATTAAGGACAATACTCAGCTTTGAAAAACATTTTTTATAGAATCTAGTGCATACACTATGTTAACTGTGATTTTTGTCATCATTTGTTTTATTTTATTTGGCAACTGACTTAGAAGTATATCCGTTTTTGTATGCTTTTTATTTCCTATATTGAAGTCATAGCCTGATTGTATTACATGATTCCCTCATAACACTGTCCATGGGAGCCACATTGTACTGCCTTATAATGAGACTGCCATATCATGAAGTACAGTATCACCTCATTATAACACTGTCCACTGAAGCCATAGAGTATACGGCCTTATAACAGACTTGCCAACCCTTATAATTTGACAGGAAGTCTTAGGGAAATGACCATTAAAATATGGACTGAACAATAGCAAATATTACATAAATGTGTCATAATAAAATCCAGATACTGGTTTGTGTTTGATTTGAATGCAGATTTCTTATTAGGTTCACTGCTCATCGGGGAACCAGACTAATTGGTCAAGAGTACCTCAGATGCTTTAAACCACACATATTTTTTCATGCATAACGTCTGCATGGACAAGATGTTGCTTGTATAGACTTTTCTAAAATTGGCATCCAACAAATGATGCATGTTCTAGATAAAACGGACAGTGAAATGTTTAAAATGAAGGGAAGACTAAATTATTGGAATATTTCTTGGGGAATAAAAGCAGAAAGGGCAACAATTACACTTATTGGACTTAATGATTTGATTTGAGTATGTCTTATGGTCAGATAGAAAATCACTGTCACCACATATAAATGAGAATAATAAAATAATGCCAAGGATTAAATCAAGTTGAGAGATAGCAAGAAGCCATTGAGCTCTGTAGGGTTTGGAACTGCAGTGTTTGAAATTGTGTTGGAGGTAATTATGGTTTAAGTGTACATTTATTTTTAGTGGAACATAGTTTACCATCACTGCATCAGTCTCTAATCACACTGCTAAATTTTCAAATGCATTTTGTCCAACTTACCAATAGCAGTACATAATCAATACAAAATAGATATTCTAAATAGCATGTTACAAGATCAATGAAAAATATAGATATTAGATGTTACAAAATTAGTGAAAATGTACATATTCTAAATAGTACAGTATAAAATCAATGAAAATAAAGGTCTTTTAAATAGCATTGTATGAAATCTATGAAATATATAATTATTCTAAATTGCATGGTATAAGATCTGTGAAAAATATAGGTATTCTAAATTGCATGGTATAAAATCTATGAAAAATATAGGTATTCCAAATTGCAATGCATAAAATCTATGAAATACATAATTATTCTAAATTGCATGGTATAAAATCTATGAAAAATATAGGTATTCTAAATTGCATGGTATAAAATCAGAAAAAGATAGGTATTCTAAATTGCATGGTATAAAATCTATGCAAAATTTAATTATCCTAAATTGCATAGTATAAAATCAATGAAAATATAGGTATTTTAATAGCATGGTATAAAGTCAGTGAAACATAGGTCTTCTAAATAACATGATATATATCATTGAAAATATAGGTATGTTAAAGCATGGTACAAAATCAATGAAAATATAGGTATTCTAAATAGCATGGTATAAAATCAATGAAAGATATGGGTACTTCAAATAGAATGGTATAAAATCAATGAAAAATATGGGTATTCTAAATAGAATGGCATAAAGTCAATGAAAAATATGGGTATTCTAAATAGAATGGCATAAAGTCAATGAAAAATATGGGTATCCTAAATAGCATCATATGAAAATCAATGAAGAATATCGATATTCTAAATAGCATAGTTTAAAATCAATGAAAAATTAAGGTATTCTAAATAGCACAGTATACTTGAGCACCAATTCTCAACATGTTTTACTATTTTGCATAATGAGCAGGATTTATTATTGTTATTGCGAACAGTCACACACTTGGTCATGGTCTAATCTGTGTCACACTAGGTCATGGTCTAATCTGTGTCACTCTAGGTCATGGTCTAATCTGTGTCACACTAGGTCATGGTCTAACATGTGTTGCACTAGATCACATCTAACCTGTTTCAGACTAGGACACAGCCTTATTAAATTAACCACCTATCTAATGAGAATGTAATTTTACTCCATGCTTTATAATACCATGCCCAAAAGACCTGTGTTAAAGGACACATTTACAGTCAGATCTGCTCTAGTGTTTACCTGCATATAAAGACCACTTCAGTAAACAAACTTGTTTCCATAGGACATAAATCAGCACAAATTTGTCTTGAGTAAAACTGACCTCTCATAATGAACACTTCTGTATTGTAATTAGTGGTAATATGTACAGGTTTGATGGTCTTTGATTCTACAGATGATCTCGTAATGCTGTTCTAAACACAAAACTTTCGTGAATGAAGCTCCATACATTTTTTAAATAATTGTACTGAAGAGTTCTCATTTATGCAGTGTTTCCCAATTTGCCAAATATCTATTTTTCTTATTTAGATACACCACCCTACAATGGTTGGCCAATCAACCGCTATGCCCCACCCCGCTTTAGGAGCCACGCCCATATTGACTAGTCATCTGAGTGGCAGCCCACTCACAGGATTGACCAATGGGACAACGACCCACCAATCTTTCACAGCCGGTCATCATAATGCACCATGCTCGACTCTGTTCGTTGCCAATTTAGGACAGTTCTCTTCAGAACAGGAACTTAAAGATTTATTTAGCAGGTAGGTAGCTGATCAGTTAGATATCAGGCCACATGGATCTTAGTGTCATTGTGTTGATTTATGCGGTATTGTGTTTAACCTTTTCCCATAGTCAAGAATTGTGTCACACCAAAGGTTTGAACTTGGATTCAAGTTTTGAAAACTTTGATTTGGAATAACTAGATTTTTAAAAAAAAATAAAATTTTACCTAAGTTTTGGCTAAAGCTAATATATGTATAATTGCTCCATAGACACTTCAATTATAACATTGCAGGTGGGGTCCATAACTGTATTACATACCAAAACCAAACTGCACTATATCAAGAACTGTGTATGTACCAAACTGGTAAAATGGGGACAGTGCATTTTGTCAAATAATAATGTTTTTAGAAAAGAAATAAAGATATTATGCTTCATGTTTAATTTAACCAATATTGTAATACATATTGTTATACATTTATTTAACCCATATTGTAAAACAAAGAGTAATGTATTTATTTAACTAATTCAAATACAAGGGTTTAATTTTGGTTATTGTGTCCATAGCACTTCTGTGTTTTCTTTAAATCATGTTATAACAAACGTATGTTATAAGGAAGGAGAGCTGTATGTGTTTATCTGCATTATTATTAATTTACATATTGGCAGTTATTTCAATCCAATTAACGTGCTTTAATTTATAATCTTGTGATACAGTTATAATGAAAATGTAAACATGCCAGAAACATTTATTATTTGATGGTTTGCATAAATTCACTGATACCATAAGTTTCTAAATGCAGTCCATAGCTTGGAGTCTTAATGCAGTCCCTAGCTTGGAGTCTTGGAACAGAGTTCAGCTTTTGCACTCACTTTCATGACTATGGGAAATCTCTTGCAAAATCATAACATCTCCAACAAGGACAAGTATCTCAGCCTACATCTCCATTAAGGACAAGTATCTGTCTAGTCAAAGACAAGCATGTCAACCTAGTCAAGGATAAGTATCTCAACCTACCGGTACATCTCCATTAGGGACAAGTATCTCAGCCTAGTCTGTTCATACTCTTCAGAAGAAATTCCTGTTACTTCTAAACCTAATGGAAATTTATCAAAACAAAATCTGAAACTTATAATCTTAAAACTTAGACCATTGATTTTAAAATTTAGTCGGCAGTAGGCTTTAAATTTAGTCATACTAAAGAATGTTAATGAGATTGACCAAAGTTGTCCCCGTTGAAATTTTGAAGTCTTGAACATCTGAACTGAATTTGATGGAATTTTCACTGTTTATATTGGGATGCATTTATTTTAAATATATAAACTGTTACTTTGATAAGCCCATGCCACTCTTTTTCATCCCAAAGTTGCATAAAATAACATTTTTTTTTAAGCTCATGTCTTTGTCATATTGTTGCTCAGGAAAGTGGCTGCTAAAATTTGAGCAAAATGGGATTTTACACGGAACTTATCATCATGCATGCCTTGTGTCTCCTTACTAGCAAAATGGATTCAGATATCAATTTTTAGCATAACAAGACCAGAGTTATGTTCTCATGACTTTTAGGTTAACCAATCAAATTATAGTTTTCACATTTGCGAAACTGAAGAACTGCATTTGAAACAATTCATTTTGAATGATAATTTTCCCAACACAAAATGCAATGCTCTCTCTGATCAATTGCTGAACAGAAGTGGTCTGGGAATTCTGACAGAACATTGATCTTATTGGTGCTTGTCAGATCTACTTACTCATAGGTTCAGTTGGTGCATTTTTTAGATTATAGTTTTCCAAGTTTCACTTTCTCAGTCTGAATTATTCCACAAAATATTTCAATTCAGCTTGTGAATTATTACAAATGCAAGTAGACGTTGTGTATATTTTTGCCTTGTCCCTGCTGAGAACAGTGAATTGTTACAACTATACTTGTGTGGAAATCATAGTACCTGAATTGGCTTTTTCCTGGCAAAACTTGTACAAAAATATGACTGACTAAACTTCATAATTTATCTAGAAAAAGTTTGATACCAGTGTTTTGCTTTTTAAAACCTGACATTCAGTCTGAGTACAGCTTTGCATTGAAACCCTGAGGAATCTTATTAAGCTGTTCACTTGTAGCGTTTGGAACAGCTGAATGTGTCAATAATAATGACACCAAAAAAATAGTGCATCATCCCATAGGTCATAATGTTTATATTCGCTTTTATTGAGCTATTCACCTCTGTGAAAAAAAAAATTGGAGTGGAACCTCGTGGGACCATATTAGGAGATTGAGAATGCACCTCCAGAGAGATCTTTCAATGGAGTGAAAGGGGAGATAACTCTTCAGAATATGTAAACACACAAATATGTGACATTGTTTATGACTTTATTGGTTTACGCTTTGTATGATGAGATTAACATCGCAAAATTTACCCCGATAATTTCTAAATTGCACAGTGTAGGTCTTCTGTCAAATTTTACATGTCTTTTGATCCTAGAGTATCAAACCAATGGAAAGAGTATGTTACAAAATTGTGTGTGTGTGAGAGATTTGGATTTTTAACGTAGCTTTAACAATTTTTCTGTCACATCGCTACGATGTCTGCATTGTGGCAGTTCATAGTGATGTCTAGCACTGGGGCATCATGCCGCAGACATGTAGCATGATGTCCCACCCAGTCACATTTTCCTGACACCAGGCTGGCCAGTAATAACACTAACCTCTTAATGCTGAGCGCCAAGCGAGGTAGCAGTTAGTACCATTTTTTAAAAAAGTCTTTGATATGACTTGGCCGGGGATCGAACCCACGACCTCCTGCATCCAAGGCGGACGCGGTCACAAAATTAATATTATAATATAACGAACCTGTGGTAAATAGCATAACACAAAATTACTATTATACTATTTACCACATGTTGGTTATATAATATATGGTACCATGTGGTGGTCATATAATGTATGGTACCACATGATGGTCATGTATGGTACCATGTGGTAATCATACGTACAGTATATGGTACCACAAGGTGGACATATAATGTATGGTACCACATGGTGGTCATATAATGTATATTATCACATGGTGGTCATATAAGCTATGGTACTACATGGTGGCCATATAATGTATGGTACCATGTATGTGTTGGTCATATGATGTATGGTACCACATGGTGGTCATATAATGTATGATGCAACATGATGGTCATATAATGTATGATACCACATGGTGGTCATATAATGTATGATACCACATGGTGGTCATATGATGTATGGTACCACATAGTGGTCATATACTGTATGATGCAACATGATGGTCATATAATGTATGATACCACATGGTGGTCATATAATGTATGATACCACACAGTGGTCATCTGTATGGAACCACATAATGGTCATATGTATGGTATTCTTGTTATAGTTTGGTTCTAGCTGTGTGGAGCTTAATTAGATTAGCGCCACTTCTCACTATGTAACTCAAAATGTTTGTGCAAACTAAAGATCCATCTCAGATTTTGATTGTTATATAAATGATACAATTTTAAACATTTTGATTCGGTTCAAGCACCAAGCATGCATCCCCGCTGCAGCTTCTGAACTGCACCTTTGTGTATGTTATGTTCACAATCTCAGTTGGGCATATACACAACCCACAAAGTTGTAAGGTTTGTGAATTAACAATGAACTATGCACTAGTAGTTTTGTTCTTTAATCTCTTGCCTGGAAGTTGCAGTCACCACTCATATCTGCTTATGTATTTCACTTCACTTCTTTTAATAATGGAAGTTAGCAAATTCAGAATATATAACATTCTGCAATTCAGAGAGAACATCCTAATATACAACTCTTTCAATAATAATAATAATAACAATAATAATAATAATAATAATAATTATCTGTAACCATTGTAATTGAAAATATAAATTACATGATACAAGTTAAGTTAAATTACATTTCATGCCGTGGTTTGTGCGTGTTTTTGTGAGTCAGGTGAATGAACTCTGATCCACTGTAGCCTCTTTTTGGTCTTAAGAAGGATAAACCATTGCATGAAATTTTGATAAGACTGGTTGATGTACATTCATTTTGGTTTTGATGCAGAAAGTATTCAAGTTATAGGAGTCTTGAATTGGATAATTTCTATTTGTCAGTGGGAGTATTCAGTCTATAGAAGTCTTGAATTGGATGATTTCTTGTGGTCACTGGGCATACCTGTCATCTTTTTAAAAACTGAGTAGGGAGATTGAATTAAAATTGGCTGGTTTTTCACTGCATTTTTTAAGCCTCATTTTCACTAAATATTAACTGATCTTCTGGGTCCAATATGTATGAAATGAATTCTCAAAAGGCATGCCATTTCTCCCTGTGACATGCCATATTTTTCCCAGTGGATGTGCCTCTTTTCATATTCAGGCTGTGGCCAAACTGCACAATAGCTAACGGTTTGTCTTAAGTAAACAAACTAGAAAGCTAGTGTGAATAATGAAAAGTTAATCCTTATCATTGAAATATCTTGTGAAATGGACTGGCCCTCCAACATAATTCAAAATATTACCTATTAAAGACCGATCTGTCTGAGAAATGTCAAATTAATGTACAGGATATCCAATAATAGTGCTCCTGAATATTTACAATCACTATTCCAGTATAGGATACCTGGTAATACTCCCCACCTGCGATCCATGTCTACCAAACAGTATAAAATTCCCAAACCAAATAAGGAATTATTCAAAAAAAGTTTCCAATACTCTGAAACTTTGCTCTGGAATAGTATTCCAGTTGAGATTAGACATGCCCACTCTATTTTCTTCTTCCAAACCCAGTATATCCAGTGGCTTCAGAGATGCAGCTAAAATAAATAAATTCCTTTGTATGAGGGCCTCAAGGTAGATTAGATCTTAGCTAATTGTGTTACCCTCTGTAAATAAAGTCATTATTATTATTTTGAAGAAACATTGTTCTACAGTGAGTTATGTAAGCACAGGTAATTGATTGGCAAGTAAACGATGCCCTATTTTGTTACAACTAACAGTGTCTCAAACTACTCTACTTATAATTCCCCCCCCGTTTTATATCTGACCTTATTTCCTTGTTGTCAGCTCGTAAGGCATTAACATGGTTTACTAAATAACTTATTTATTCTGAATTAGTTTTTTGAGGGCACATATGCTGCGTGGTATTTTTTTATTCTTTTAATTTATTGATGGTAATACCAGGTGTTTTTATCTAAGTTGCTTTGGTGGGAATGGAAATGCTACAACATTCATAGTGATCATTCTCAGGACTGAAACTAATTGCTGACAATTTTATTGTTGTGGGGTTCTCTTTGTGGTTTATTTCTGATTTTAGTATTGTTGCAGGGGTAAAGAAAAACAAATTCACATGAATAATGTTTAAACTTAACAAGAAAAAATTCCTTGTAGTGTAATAATTATTGTCACATAAGCATTCACAGGTTATAAAATAAAACATGGATTCTGTGGATTGCATTTGCTATATCTATTTATGTAGGATTTTTTTTTAGGAGAAATGAGAATCGACAGACATAATGTAATAATCAGAAGTTCTCTGCAAAAAGCAGGAGATATTATGAAATGGGGAGGTAGGCATGGAACAACCCCAAAACTCTGAGTATTTTTCTCCTGGCATGAGAGTTGACAGGTATGTCACTGGGAGTATTCAGTCTGTAGGAATCTTGAATTGGATAATTTATGTTGGTCACTTCGAGTATTCAGTGTTTAGGAGTCTTGAAATAGATATTTTCTATTGGTCACTGGGAGTATTTCATGCTGTAGAAGTCTGAAATTGGGTATTTTCTATTGACACTGGGAGTATTCAATCTTTAAAAGTCTTGAATTGGATAATATTCTGTTGGTCAATGGGAGTATTCAATCTTTAAAAGTCTTGAATTCGATAATATTCTGTTGGTCAGTGGGAGGATTCACTCTAAAGGAGTCTTGAAAATGACATTTTGTATTGGTCACTATGAGTATTAAATATTAAAAGGTCTTCAATTGGATAATATCTGTTGGTCACTGGAAGTGGTCAGTCTATAGGAATCTTGAATTGGATAATATATGTTGGTCACTGGAAGTGGTCAGTCTATAGGGGTCTTGAAATAGATATTTTCTATTGGTCACTGTGGGTTTTGATCTTTAGGAGCCATGAATTGGATATTTTTATGGGTCACTCGGAGTATTCAACCTATAGGAGTCTTGAATGGGGCATTATTTAGTAGTTGGTGGGTATAATGTAAAAACTGGATAATATTATATGCAAATTACTGAAATTGGCAATCGTTATAAGTGCTTATTTCTTAGGTGCTTTGGACAATAAGATTCATCCAAATAAAAGTCTTTGTAAAATTTTGATTTTAGATTGACATTAGTTGATCTGAATATAAAATTTGATCAACAAAGAGACCAGCATATAGCAATGACCAGTGTGATGGGTTTACTGGTTCACGTTCATGTGGTAAGTCTTTTGGGGAGTTGTACAAATGCCATCTCAACTGCATTATGATTAAAACTTTATGTTCTGGCACTACATAAAGGTCAATAATGTCACGAATTTGTGACATGAAATTTTGCATATGATATGATATTGTGCCAGTCTTATAATTACACTTATAGACTTGTACTATTAAGTTTTATGAACCAGTAAACCTGTTATTGACTGACACAGTGCTGATGTCAGTGTGATACTTTTCGTAAAACATCATATTAATATATGTTCTTTAATTGTTTAATTACATCATATTTTGCTTTGAAAGCACAAATGCAAATTCAACTGCATGGGGCAAAGAAGTTAATGATGTCACATATAAAGTCAATGACATCATGACCATGTCACATGATGAAATATTGAATTGACATGACATGCCATTCAGTGAATTGTGTCTGATTTTAATGCATATTAAATAAAATGATTCAAATGGAAGATGTCAGAAAAGGCAGTGACAACATGAGGTATTGCAAACGGATAATCATGCTAATTACATTGTTAAGACACTAAGTACTGTAAATGGATAATCATGTTAATTACATAGTTCAGACACTAGGTACTGTAAATGGATAGTCATGTTAATTACATAGTTCAGACACTAGTTACTGTAAATCGATAATCATGTTAATTACATAGCTAAGACACTAGGTACTGTAAAAGGATAGTCATACTAATTACATAGTTCAGACACTAGGTACTGCAAATGGATAGTCATGTTAACTCACTAACCCCTGGCACCTCATTTACGTGTCAGAAGGTAGTAGCCTACTTCCGAGCTCTGTAGCATCAAGGTCATTCAAGATACACTAAAGTGGGTGGTATTATAGAAAGGCAGACAAATGTAGCTCTATAATGATAACCCAAAAATCTGAAATTTCTAGTTGCACTACAAAATACAAAGGGAAGAACTTAATTATTTGAACCCAATTTTTTTCCACCCAAAATTTGCCTGTGGTCCAAATTTAATTTTGTGTCCGGATTTTAGACTTTTTGGCCTTAGATGTAAGGCAGACCAGTCTGAACTGCACACAGACAGGCGATCCTTTGCAAAAAGTATGATAAGATGGGCGTTTGGAATAAAAAGTGGTCTGGATATGAAAATGATCGTTCCATTAAGCAAAAAAAAAAAAAAACCAAACAAAAAAAAAGAACTTCAACTTTTACCCTTCTGCTCAACTGTGAGCAAGATAAGCAATGAAAAATGATGTTTCGAACACAACTAGGGATTAGGTTAACCGGAAATCTCTTGGAAGTCGATGTATTAGGATGTATTCAGAAATAGCCCCCAAAATGTGTTTCCTACTCGCATTTCAGGCAAAAATGACAAAAACCTCCAAGGGTTCATGAGTTAATTACATAGTTCAGACACTAGGTACTGTAAATGGATAGTCATGTTAATTACATAGTTAAGACACTAGGTACTGCAAATGCATGGTCATGTTAATTACTTAATTCAGACACAAGGTATTGCAAATGGATAGTCATGTTAATTACATAGTTCAGACACAAGGTACTGCAAATGGATAATCATGTTACATAGTTCAGACACAAGGTACTGCAAATGGATAGTCATGTTAATTACTTAATTCAGACACAAGGTATTGCAAATGGATAGTCCTGTTAATTACATAGTTCAGACACAAGGTACTGCAAATGGATAGCCATGCTAATTATGTAAGATAGTGTAATCATCCAAAAGTGCAAAACTGGATGTACATTTTTAGACTTCTAAAATTTACGCACAGATACATTCTTATTTTTTTTTACAAAAGTACCCATGGACCTGAATGAATATGTTTTCACATCTGAACTTGTTAGTCGGATTTACATTATGCTGTAAATTTGTTATTAGCAACAGTAAATGGAGTTTTGTTTTAAATACTTTTCAAGACAGTCTGAATGGCAGTCAGATGTAAGCAGTGATAGCTGGACATTTTAGCTGCAATGCGTGATTCAGTATTTTTTTTTTTTTTTTACTCTAATTAAGCTATGAAAAATTCTTGACAATTTCTGATCTTAAAGTACACAATGAAAACAAATCTGAGCTAAAGAAAATTCCACTTGTCCACTTGTAACATGGCGAATGAGGAAGGGCAGGTCACCTTTGTAAGATAATTGTCCAGTGAGACAAGTGGAACTTTAACCAGATTCAGCATCACATACAGTGTAGGATGAAAAAAATTGATACATGACAAGTTGAAGTTCCAAATCATTTGCCCTGCAAGACAAGTAGAAGTATCAAATCACTTTCCTTGTAGGACAAGTGGAAGTTGCAAATCACTTGTCTTGCAGGACAAGTGGAAGTTCCAAATCACTTTCCTTGTAGGACAAGTTGAAGTTCCAAATAACTTGCCCTACAGGACAAGTAGAAGATCTAAATCACTTGTTCAGCAGGACAAGTAGACGTTCCAAAATCACTTGCCCTGCAGAACACATACCCATCTGAAAGTTTCTTGAGCCCTGGTAACTACATGTATACTGTATATAGATGTTTTTGAGAATGTATTTTAATAAGGGGCATTTAAAATCAGCAATTTAAATTCAAGTTTTAACTTCAAAAATTTCATTTGTATTTGTCAGTTTAGTATTGAACAGTAACAAGTTGGTTCACAATAGCAAGTTGGTTTAGATAAATAATAAAAAGAGATTAACTTATAGAACAAGTGAGAAGAAACCCTATCCATTACTTATTTTAATACATTTTTTAAATAATGGATATATGTATGTATTTATGTAAGTAAGTTATATATTAAAGGTTATAGTATTAATTTACATCAATTCTAAACATTGAATAAATTTCATACAAGTGATATATGCTACCAACTGTTAATTAGCATATTGCAATGCATCTAATAACTTGATAAATATAATTAAAATTTGCTTCAGGTGATTTCTTATGGACACAAAAAAGTGGTTGCAGAATATCTTTCAAAACTATACAATTGAACTATGCAAATTTTTACAGACAGAAATATAGAATTAATTTGCATGTTCATTCCAGGCTGTTTCTCAAAATGTTAATCAGAGATACACACTACTTATAAAAGTAACACCCAGACACTGCAGCTTCTTCTAAACACTTGTCTTGCCCTTTAGTTTCCCTGCACGAAATCACTGTTTACAACATAATTAATTTTTTCCAGTTTTCAGGGATTTAGTCGGTTACGGATGTACAACAAAGGTGGATCGCCAGTAGCTTTTGTAGAGTACCAGGTATGTCCTTGTAGATAGCCTCTGTCACACTGTCATAACTTAGTCAAGTTTTTCATCTTACCTAAAGTAGCTGATCCATCTTTTTGTCTCGTGCTTATGATTAACCGTAACACTGCAGCAGCAGCGCATGTCACGATCCCACACATTTCTACTCCATTAATGCACAACACTTTCTTTTAATTAGCTGTTCATTTTTTTTTTGCCATCAGCCACTAAATGTGTCCAAAGACCACATTTACTGACCCTGTTTTGGAAGATTGAGATAAATTCCAAACCTGCAGCTACTTACAACTATTCTGACAAGAAGAAAATATCTCTTGTAGTGGGACAAAAAAAAAGTTGGGTAGATAAAAGATCAAATCATACCTGTCAAAATCGGCACTGAAAACTTGATCCCTCTTAAGTATTGGCAAGTTGTCTATAAATTTGATTGAACAGAAAAATTGCTGCTGCCATAGCAACTGGTCAAACTGTCATGGCAACCATTTATGTGGACAAGGAACAGTTGCTATAGTGACATGTACTATTTGCTGTTTTTATTTTCTTTGGCAGGACGTGAAGCAGGCCTCTGATGCCTTGAGTAGGCTTCAGGGCTTTGTAATGTTGTCGTCAGACAGGGGCGGAATTCGCATCGAATATGCAAAATCTAAGATGGGAGAGGTGGTGAGTGCCTGTTAAAACTTACGATGATCACAAACAGTGACAAGCAAAGATTTAAACAAGTAAGAACAATTATCGAGGAAAGGGTCATTTCCTATCCTCTTATAAAAAGAACTGCAGTGGTCAACAATGGCACATTCTAGGGCTATTTGAGGGGAATGGACTCCCATCTTTAAGGTCAACTTTTGAACAACTACACTTTTGGGCCAGATTCAATTGGTCTTTGATGTTTTGGCCCAATAATTCATATTTATGTTCAATAGGACCATTCTTGAAGTTTCATCAGGCACGATGGGATCTTTAGCATCCAGTCTCTTAGGTCCGCTGGCTGTGCTTTTTGGGCAGCCATTCAGTGGAATTTTAATTTATTTTGATTTTTGGCAGTCATTCAGTGGAATTTTAATTTATTTTGATTTTTGGTAGTCGTTCAGTGGAATTTTAACTTATTTATCTTCTACATCTCTTCTTAATTTGCTGTCCTGAAACATGTTAGGGTAAAACAGTCTTGATTAACTCTACGTACATTTGATGAATTCTAGATATATTTAATGAACTGTATGTACATTTGGTGTATTTTAGATACATCTAATAAACTCTGCTTAGGTTTAATGAACTTCAGATACATTTGATGAATTCTAGATACATTTAATGAATTCTAGATACATTTATTGAAATATAGATACATTTGATGAACTATAGATACATTTAATGAATTCTAGATACATTTAATGAACTATAGATGCATTTAATGAACTATAGATGCATTTAATGAACTATAGATACATTTAATGAACTATAGATACATTTATTGAAAAATAGATACATTTAATGAACTATAGATACATTTAATGAACTATAGATACATTTGATGAATTCTAGATGCATTTAATGAACACTAGATACATTTAATGAACTATAGATACATTTAATGAACACTAGATACATTTAATGAACTATAGATACATTTAATGAACTGTTGATACATTTAATGAACTATAGATACATTTATTGAAATATAGATACATTTAATGAACTATAGATACATTTAATGAACTATAGATGCATTTAATGAACTATATATACATTTGATGAATTCTAGATACATTTAATGAACACTAGATACATTTAATGAACTATAGATACCTTTATTGAACTATTGATAAATTTTATTTCCTTAAAATTTGGATTATAATTAGCTTTTTCATTGCCTAATGGGTGGGTGCATAGATTGTATTAACAATACATTTGAAACCTAAGGGGTGGGTGCATTTGCTTCGAGATATTATGAATTAGTCTTATTAGAAAAAGTGCAACCATTTATATAATTTTATGTATAACTATAAGATGAGAAAAGATAGATATTCACATTCCCCTTGGGTAGCCACAGGAAGCTTTCATCACATCACTGCATGACTGTAGTATGACCATTGGTATATGGGCAAGCACTTAACGTCTTCAATCACATTACTTTCACATGAGTACTGCCATTCTTTACAATGGTCACAATGCCTTGTACCACAATTCTGGCTCATAATTGTTTCAGAATAATTTGTCTGATGAATTATATTTTCTGTTTTAGTTCTTCACGCCATATCTCTTGAAATTCTGCACGGATTACCAGCACATTCTTTTAGGCTTGTCTTTTTTCTTAATTTACTCGTGAACTTTTCTTTCTTTATTCTTAAAAAGTCAACTTAAATTTTAATCACAAATATGATACATTTAATCACAGTATGATACATTTAATCACAATATGATGTATTTAATTGCCAGCGTTTAATAGTGTTTTCTTTTAAAGAGCATATTCCATGTTAAATAAATTTTCTAAATTCATATTCTTGTTTGAAAATGTAAAACTTGTTAATATGCAGGGGGAATAAAACTGAAAATTTATGTTTGACGATTTGTTTCCATATTAAATGGATTTAATATAACATTTAGATTGCCTTGCATAAATTGTTCAAAGTATTGATGTTACTAATTTCATTCATGTTTCACTTTTAACAATTGCTTTACATATTTTTATATTTTTTGTTGTAAAAATCAAACTGTTATAAGAATAGTTTTGGAAATTTTATTTAAAGAAATGCATAGATTTCTTTTTAATCATACTGTAATTTATAGCAAAAATCAATCGATCAAAATATAGTGTTTAAAGATTTGTACAATATTTTACTTAAAATGAAATATTTGGGAAATCAGCATGTCTTGGATCATGAACCCTGTCATAGTGCAAACCTGTATGCAAAAATATACAGGCTTCTGAAGAAACCAGATTTTATTTCCTTTACATACTTAGAAAGGCTGTTTTTATTTAAGGACAAAATTATAATCCCTTTTGTCATTTATAGACATGTTTCAGGGTATTATGTTTAGGTAGCATCAGAGCTGGTAACTATGGTAACCACTTTATCTAACTAAATTGTTGTTTGTATCCCATGTGGTGCCATTGTGCCTTTAAAGGATTTAATTCAGGTCTTTTTATATAAATGTGATTTTTTTTTAAAATTACGTGCCTGAAACAATCATGGATTAAACAGTGGCAGTTTCAGGTTTATAGGACTTGATAGGACTTTGTAGGATTTTATAGGACTTTGTATTAGTGAATATTTTGCAAGATCTTCATGAAATTCACCAGAAGGTATTTTTGTACTTGTAATTTTAGCATTTGAAAGAATGGGTTGTGTGGTCTGCTTATATGCTGTTAGTTTGCCCTTTGTTAGTGTTATATAATTCATTCAGTTTTGGATGCTCTTTCAAATTGATGTCTGCTCAGTTGAGACCATACCTGTATTGGGACTATAACTGTATTGGGACCATAACTATATTGGGACCATAACTATATTGGGACTATAACTGTGTTGAGACCATACCTGTATTGGGACCATAACTGTGTTGGGACTATAACTGTATTGAGACCATACCTGTATTGGGACCATAACTGTATTGGGACTATAACCGTATTGGGACCATAACTGTGTTGGGTCTATAACTGTATTGGGACCATAACTCTGTTGGTCTATAACTGTATTGGGACTATAACTGTATTGGGACTGTAATTGTATTGGGACTATAACTGTGTTGGGACTATAACTGTGTGTTGGGACCATAACTGTGTTGGGACTATAACTGTGTTGGGACTATAACTGTATTGGAACCATAACTGTGTTGGGGCCATAACTGTGTTGGGACTATAACTGTGTTGGGACCATAACTGGGTGATAACTTCTTTTTTTAAGCTGGAAAATTTGATGTCAGAAAAAAATAAAATGTCATTACTTAAGTTGGCCTAAACTTTGTTTAATAATGATATTACCAAAAATGCTTTAAACAATTCCTTGCCTGTAATATCTGGTTCACGGGGTGCAAAAATGTGCTTGTCCACTCTTTAGAGATGAGTAAAATGTGTATAATGAGTATATGAGTAAAATGTGTATAATGAGTATATGAGTAAAATGTGTATAATGAGTATATGAGTAAAATGTGTATAATGAGTATCTGAGTAAAATGTGTATAATGAGTGTATGAGTAAAATGTGTATAATGAGTATATGAGTAAAATGTGTATAATGAGTATATGAGTAAAATGTGTATAATGAGTATATGAGTAAAATGTGTATAATGAGTATATGAGTAAAATGTGTATAATGAGTATATGAGTAAAATGTGTATAATGACCATTACAATATACTTGACTTTGGTAACATTGAATTGAACCAGTCAAAGCACTTTAGCTGTTAAAATTTTTCAGCACTAGACCTTTAACAATGACCATATGGGTGAAGTGGATTTTTCTTTTCACTGAAACATTAAACAGATTTATGGGAAATTACAGTATTTGTGTGTATGTTGAGGCAGTAGAAGAACCATGGTTTCTGTTCAAGATTTTATAAGTTAGATATTGGGAGGAGGGAAAGTGCATCATTCCTGAGACACAAATGAGATGTGGGTTCCCAGAGATACTTGTAAATGTGTGTTTTGTTATTTCTTGCTAAACATTTTTTTCTTTCTGTTGCTACAGGGAATGAAGAAAGATGATTCCTCAACAGCCACCTCTCCTATACCACCAACAGCCTCATTTTGAGGCCTACATCTCAATGGAATCCCCTTTTAGGGTCTCAGTTTGGGACCAACTTTTAATGGTCTTAACTTGAGATCAGAGCTCACAAGATGAGACTTGAGGACAATTCTTCATCAATAAATATTGTTTGTATATAACTACATTTGATGTCTATTCTGTCCCTGTGTTGACCAGAGTTGATTGTCAGATTTATAATAAACATGAGTGGACATTTGACCAGTCAGATTACAACCCAGTGCAGTGTGGAGTGGTCATCTGATTTTCAATGTATACTGCACCTGTCAAGTTAAACTGACCTGTGCCAGACACCAGAAGGATATGGGTGTTAATATTTTAAAACACACTCATGACCTACATTGTTTTCATTTAATTGCTTCTTATGGTTTTAAATATTCTACCAAGATATATTTATGAAACTTGTATTTTGCCGTGTAAGATAATAAATGTATGTGAAAGATCGTGTGAAAAAAAAAAGAAATATTGCAGGAATTTATGGAGATGTTAGGAATTAAGTTGTTTTATATTTTGGTTCAATATTTATCATAAAGTTGCATGCACATGACTTAAGCAAGAAAAGAAATATTTTAAAGGAATGCAAAACTTTGAATTTCATATATATTAATTTTTTTGCTGAAGTTTGGAATATTGAGTTTGTGTTGCCTCCAAACTCCCTGACATTTCTTAGCAATTAAACCGTTATTGTTGATAAAAAAAATTTATGCAAAAGATGCGAATATCTGCAATTTATTTGATTTATTTAATTTAAACTTTGATTGGTCAGTTCATTGATAGTACATGGCTGTGTTCTATGAAGTGTAATGATAATGTATATATAAAATGTGTAAGTGTAAATTTAATAATAAACTTGTTGTTATTTATAAAAGCCATTTTTGTGCAAATAATTAGAGAATTCATTGTTGTCATAAACTGTGTGGACTATATAGTTGCCATGGAAATGTTTTGTTTTTCTATTGTTAATTTTTTTCTCTTATTTAATTGCATGATGTCTCAGTGGTATTGTAAATCCAGATTTCAGGTGTATGATTTTGTAAAATCCTCCGTCCAATGAAATTGAGGTAATGTGGCAATGTCTGCAGATGAAAGAACATAATCTTTGTAACATGGAGTTAATATGACATGACAGTCTTGGAAACAATTAATATAACATGACAGTCTTGAAAACAGTTATTATAACATGACAGTCTTGGTAACAGAGTAGATATAACATGACAATCTTGGAAACAGAGCAGAAATAATATGACAGTCTTGGAAACAGAGTAGATATAATATGACAGTCTTGGTAACTGAGTAGATATAATATGACAGTCTTGGAAACAGAGTAGATATAATATGACAGTCTTGGTAACAGAGTAGATATAATATGACAGTCTTGGAAACAGAGTAGATATAATATGACAGTCTTGGAAACAGAGTAGATATAATATGACAGTCATGGTAACAGAGTAGATATAATATGACAGTCTTGGAAACAGAGTAGATATAATATGACAGTCTTGGTAACAGAGCAGAAATAATATGACAGTCTTGGAAACAGAGTAGATATAATATGACAGTCTTGGAAATAGGAGTTAATATTGCATGACAGTCTCTAAAATGAGAGCAAGATTTCATTGGTGGAAGAGCCGAAACACTTTTTATGTGGAAAACATTTGCATTGATAAAGTTTTGCACATTTTTTATTTGAAAAAATTACATGTTAAATTTTTCCAATGTTGCAACATTTTAATTGCATTCAGTAATTGATTTTCTATTAATTAAATTTATACATTTAGAGACAGATCATGCATATTTAAAAAAAACCCAGGTCATGAATATTTAAAAAAATAAGCCTCTGTGAAAATTTCACTTATGTGGCACCCATTAAGTGCCTGCCATGACTAATCCATACTTTCAGACCCTCCAATTTTCCAGACACCATATTTTAAAAATTTGTAATAATTTTCAATGGCACACTTAATGCATACTCAAAATCATGTGATTGAATATGTGACCATCATATCTTGAAATGGCTTTGATTAGCCAAATTAATTAATTACCCAGAGTTCCTCTTGGCTGAAATTTTTAATTCTGGTAGGGTTTACTATAGTCTTGCAACTGGATCATCTTATCTAAACATTCCTTGATGTGTACTAATATATGAACATAGCCAAAAAAGTTTTACTTTCAATTCATATTATATTTAGAATTGAACTTTTTCTTCCTTACCTTGATAGAGGCCACCAGGTTTTCCAGACTGGCCTATTGGTGCTGTTCCTATCAAGACTGATGACTATTGGCACATGGATAACATGGAGGATGTCATTGTTACTGATAACTAAACTTTTATGAATACAGACCTGCAATGGCAGCATATTTACACAAAACAAAATGAAAAATAAATTCCAGAAGTGTAGGCACTATTTATTTAAAAGAGAAAATACCAAAATGTTATTGTGCAAGTGTACTGTTTTTTACAAGCAAGGACTTTATGCATCCTGGTTTACCTAACCCACCTCCAATCAGCATTGTTTATTGAACATACCAGGTGTATCAGAACATGATAAAGATGTTAATATTCCAGACATGAAAATGGAAGAAATGATAGTTTTAATTTGCATGCAAATTACCTGGGCAGTTAGACAAATGTTTTTTAATGTCCGAAAAATTGGATGAATAATGGTATTTAATTATAGGTGTGGAATGGAAATAAAAGCGCACATGTTCAATTGGCTGAACTGCTGACATGTCAAGAACTGTGATGGCAATTAAAGAGAATTTATGGAATTTTCAGCTCCTGAAACAAGTTTTCAGTGCTTATAGGGTCAAATAGGTAGAATTTCCCCCAAAACACATCTATCTGAAAATGTCCTCAGAAGAATGTATTATGTGGCCCAGTTTCTTAGGACAAACACGAAATGCTTGTGTCCAAATTCTTGGTTTTTGCCAGTTTAGAATTTCATTCGGTACAGTCAAACCTGTCACCAGCAGCCACTCATGGGAAATAGCAAAACTGGCCATTGTACACAGGTGACTGCTGTATGCAGGTTCACCTTTTAAAATTGGTTTTTGAGCAAATAGCATGCATCATATGTCATTATTATTATTATTATTATTATTGTCTTGTGTGCACTCTGCAACGAAACTGTAATTACAGGTATATGTTATTCTATCCCAAATTACACACAAGATTACTGTACCGTGTTCACTTTAATCCATCCTATAAATAAAATCATCACATACTTAGAATATACACTGATCGTTGTTTGTTCTGAAAACAATATCGGGATTGGTTGGTTGGTCAACTCATCAAGATCAAAAGACGGTCAGCATATGAGAGAACCTGTGAGGAAGAGAAAATCAATGAATCCTTATATGGCTATTTGTTGTGACACATGAATTGAAATGAATCCTTATATGGATATTTGTTGTGACACATTAATTGAAACTTCACCTGCCTTTAGAGATACATTTTGAATATTAAATGATCCCTGACCATAACTCATATCTCTTCTCAAAGACAAACTCTTTTCTTCAGAGATTTAATTCACAGGCAAATAGATGAGGATATGTAACTCATACATGCCACATTGGCAGAGAAGAGGCATCAATTTCTGCTATGATAAGTTTCTTTTCCCACTGTCCTGGAAAGGAATTGCTTTGACCATCTACCTAAGGGACAAAAAAAGCTTTCAAATTTGATATTGTGACACCTTTGAATTACACTTATCAGCATGACTGGAGCATAATGAGTACATGAGTTCTGGAACACAGTACTTGAAGAAGCCAGATAAGATGTTTGCACATCAATTCACATGACAATTCTTCATCTAACCAATGCCTTCCTCATGAAGCAAAAGACTGAGCATTCACTGCTGTAGATGTGTGCCAATGACTAGGCAAGGCAGGAAGAAATGGTTGTTTGGTTTTAAAACACCTGACCATAAAAGGCAGGTGACTGTTAGAAGACATTTGTATAGGAAATTTGCAGGAGGGGATTAGAATGGCCATTGTGAACAGGTGACGGCTGAGTAAAGGTGAACATTAGAACGGGTTTGACTGTATATGAAGTCATCTAAATAAAGAGTTGGAAAGTAGGTTTTGAACTGCACTATACTGGGGAAAAGCAAGAAAAGATAATAGACATGTCGTTGCTTAGAGATGCCACAATTGTATGATTGTGAGTATGTTGGAATCCGAAAGTCTTGCTATCATCCGGACAAGCGCTCATTTAGTGGTTGTGGGCTTTTCATATTTATTGAAGGTGTATATATAAAAATTATTTGTGCATGCTGTGAATTTGTTGTTTTTGGCTAGGGTCTGGATTGATGGTTTATGATATTTTCTACCAGCATATATAGTCCGAAATTTGTAATATTTCATATTACGATATTTATTATAGAACTTGCATTTGAAGTTTGGTCTTGCACCCAAACTTTATTACTGTTCCTCCCTGCACTATTACATAAGTCTACATTAATTCTCCATTTGTACAAGTGACCAACAGGACTATGAGAACAAAAGGTTCTTTTTCATTATCTTCTTTTTCATCAACTTTTTCATCTTTTTTATCATTTTTCTCTTTTTCACCTTTTCATCTTCATCATCTGTTTCATCATCTAGGGGATCTTAGAACACCAACTTTCTATAAAATTTGTGGAAAAGAACAAACAGTGTTAGTTCAAAATTAAACTGATGCCTTCTGCTTTTAGAGGTCAGTCATTGAGATGTCTGATTCCTTGTCTTGACACTTCTGCTTTCAAAGGTCAGCACTTGAAACATCTCAACTCCAGTCTTTCATCTTCTGCTTAAAGAGGTCAACCCTTGATACATCTTAACTCAGGTCTTTATACTTCTGCTTAAATAGGTCAACACTAGAGACATCTAAATCCTTACACTTTATAGAGTTTAAACATTTGATCTGTCAGTGTGGCATCAGATGCAAAGCAGAATGTGTGGATTTATACTTGTTATAATTTTGAGAGGATGAAAATTACATAAACAGCCTGGGAAGGATATCTTGAGTTTGGGTCAGTTTGAAAAAAAGGTTGAACTTGTGAAGAAATTGCTTGTTAATGTTCAGAATGTAAATTTTATCGGTATAAGAAATTCATCTTTTTTTTGAAAGTTAACAAATTAAACACAAAAATGACCTGTTCTTTTTTAATAATTTGCTTTCTTGCAAAGAAAATGAGACTGGTTCTTAGAATTGCAATCCGATTGCCTCTTTCTTGTTTACAGTGTAATTGTGACTTGTAATGTCATAGTTAGATCTCTTACCTGTTGTGTAGTAATCTTGAAATCAGTTGATATGTAGTAATCTTGAAATCAGTTGATATGTAGTAATCTTGAAATCAGTTGATGTGTAGTAATCTTGAAATAATTTGATATGTAGTAATCTTGAAATCAACTGTCATGTAGTTACCTTGAATCCAACTGATGTGTAGTCATCTTTAAATTGGGTGGGATGTAGTGATCATTAAAATTAAATTATACATTGCCTTGTACAAAAGAATAACTCTTTTATAATGTTTTAAAAATTTTTCCATACTGAGAAATCAAACCCCATTGACCCTCCAAATAAGCAATTGAAAACACATTGCTCCATTGATTAGCAAGTATATGTTTGGGAGGTCCCATTTTCAAGCTCTATGTCCTGCTTTCTATATTTCTAACTTGTGACATTAAACTCAAATTAACTTTGAATGTAGACTGTACCACTCAGTCACAAACCTAGCAATCCAGACTATAAATATATTACTGTGCACCAGTCAGTCACAAACCTTGCAGTCCAGACTATAAATACATTATTCTGCACCAGCTGGTCACAAACCAAGCAATCCAGACACTAAATACATTACTGTGCACCAGTCCGTCACAAACCTTGCAATCCAGACACTAAATACATTACTGTGCACCAGTCAGTCACAAACCTTGCAATCCAGACTATAAATACATTACTTTGCACCAGTCAGTTACAAACCTTGCAATCCAGACTCTAAAAGCATTACTGTGCACCACTCAGTCACAAACCTTGCAATCCAGACCCTTGTAAATACTAATCTTTGATGCATAATATAATAAATCATATGATATTTTTCACAATGCAATACAGGGTTACTTGCACTGTAATTATCATGGTAATACAAGGTTAATTGCACTGCAAATTACACAGAATACAGGGTTACTTGCACTGTAATTACCATGGTAATACAAGGTTAATTGCACTGCAATTACACTGACAATACAGGGTTACTTTCACTGTAACTACCATGGTAATACAAGGTTAATTGCACTGCAAATTACACAGAATACAGGGTTACTTGCACTAATTACCATGGTAATACAAGGTTAATTGCACTGCAATTACACTGACAACAGGGTTACTTGCTATGTAATTACCCCTTTAAAACAACAGGCCTTCATGTAATATCTGGCCTTTCATCTCAGTCAGTCTGTTGATATTTTGTTGGAAGGTTCCATTTTTATGATGGGCATAATCAGGTTTGTAAACATTAAATTTCTGATAACCTGTGATAGTTACTTTTGTCTCATGTTGAATATCCTAATCCAAGCCACGGGACCAATGGGTAGTTCCCTACCATTCAGACATAATCAAATAGTGCTGATGTGGTTTTGTAACATCTTTAGGGTAGTTTGTTGTACAAAACATTTTCTAATATATTTGTGTGTTAAAGGTTTGAGTTTTGAGTGATATTTTAAAATAGATTTGAAAAAGTCCCACATGCTTATCTTTTAGAGTTGGGTTTATAATTTATAAAACGGCCTTGAATTCAGATCAGTTTGAACAGGCTGTATATTAAAAGTATAATATACAATGAAAACGTATATAGTAGTCCCTCACTCTAATGTCAGTAATGGATATTTTAGACATGTTCATCTTACAATGAGGTATGTTACATGGAGGGATATAATTTGACCAGATACATGGCCATTCCTGTGTTTTGCAATGGACTGCCATTATAGGTGGATACTTTATATGGAGGGACCATTCTACCTGCAGTTAACATTGTTTACTCCCATGGTACAAAGTAAATCTTTTTTAATAGTTTTGAGGAGAAAGGACTTGTCTAGCTTTGCCTCAAAAGGTTCTAAACAATTACATCTAAAGGGCAGTGATTTTCTCTTTGCTGTAGAAAACTACATTTTATTTAAAGTAATTTAATCTTAATTTTCAAGTTGTCTTGAAATTTATTTATGATAAAGATCTCAAGGACAGTTAATCAAATTAGTTTATAGGTGGTCCAATATCAAGGACAGGTACAGCGGTCATAATAGACTGGTTTATTTGTGTTTGGATATCTAGGACAGGTATATCAGTCATAATAGACTGGTTTATTTGTGGTCAGATATCTAGGACAGGTATATCAGTCATAATAGACTGGTTTATTTGTGGTTGGGTATCTAGGACAGGTATATCAGTCATAATAGACTGGTTTCAGCTGTATTAAGGCTTGCAGAATTGTAACATATCAGTTTCAAATATTAGATTTTAAGCCTATTAAGTAAATGTTTATGATGAAACAACTCCTTCCTTACAATTGCAACTAGAAATAAAGTTCTTTGGTGATCCATTATGCAAAAATAGCAATCAGACATGGAAACGTGAGCTTTTGATTAATCATTCAAATTCTTTTTTGAAGTGTGATAGAAAATGTTGGAACAAAACAACTATGTATGGTCCTCCAACTGTAACATCGCAAATCATGTATGATCCTCATGTTGGAACATTGCAAATCATGTATGATCCTCATGTTGGAACATAGCAAATTATGTATGATCCTCATGATGGAACATCGCAAATCATGTATGATCCTCATGTTGGAACATAGCAATGCATATGTGGTCCTTATGTTGGTGCATGTGTGGTCTTCATATTGGAACATCATGAACCATGCATGGACCTTATGTTTGAAGATACCAAAGCATGTATGATGCTGATGTTGGAAAATAGCTAACTATGTATGGTTCTTTATTTTGGAACAATGATTTATGGTCCTTATATTGGAATATGGCAAACAGTGTATGGTCCTTATATTGGAATATGGCAAACAGTGTATGGTCCTTATATTGGAATATGGCAAACCATATATGGTCGTTACATTAAAGCACACCAAGGTTGCTGACAGTATAGAAAGGTAGAGAAGGAAATAAATTGGTGTCAGGTTTCCTCAGAAGTGTAACTTAAATCTTCATTTGTGCTTTTGTAGAATGGTTTCATGGTGCAACGAGTGTACAGTTACCATAATATTACATATGTGTGATACTTTACATTCCAGTTTTCTTTTTCAATTTCCATATGTTAATGTATATGCTGTGTAAAAAGTTGTTGTGCTCTTAATTATTTGTGTGTAAAAGCATACTTATTTGTGTGTAAAAGTATAAATGTTCTCATGCAAATTACCATTGCTGTAGATATTTATGCAATGGTGTGGAACGAACAGTTTCTATCACTTTGTGTGCCACATACTCTACTACCCAAAGAAACGAATGATAGTGCTGGAAATCTTGAAAAGTTAACGTTGGACTGATCAACAATTACAAAAATTTTGTGTAAGTTTCTATTTTGTATTAATATACTTTGTAAAATTGCGCATGTCCCAGAAAGTCAAACAGTTTGCATCAAGTTAAGTTAAATTGAAATCATAAAATTAAAATGTAAGAACAAACATTATTAAGAAGCAAACGTAATGTTGGAAAATTTTAATCAGATGATTGGTCTTTTGGCTTTTTGAGTAATCTTTCATTATATTGATTGGCATGCCACTGCTGTTGATATATTGAATTCCTGATCAAGTGCTGTACATATACTGCCATAGATACAGTTTATAGGCATATTAGCACAGTACTATGTAAAGGTGAATAATCCTATTTATCCATGGCCAGTTCTGTTAAATATGAAGATATTTTAGTCTTTTTAGTCTTCATGATGGGATGTCTCCATTAGTCACCTGTTGGGCATGCAGGATGTTATATTAGGCTGATTTTATATCCCTGTGCTTGGGGTGTTGGGTGTTGAATATCTGGTAAATTTACATCTCTGGGTCCAGTGTGGAGGGTGTTAGGTATTGAGTATCTGGCCTGTTTTACATCCCTAAGCCCAGCAAGGAGCTAGGTGTTGGGTATTGAGTATCTGGTCTATTTATATCACTAGGCCCAGTGTGGAAGGTGTTTCTTGTTGAGGATTAATTAGGATATGCAAGTATTATTAGATCAAAAAAAAAAAATTGTATGGGTGCAAGAGTCCACCAAGTCTTGCAGGACTGGTACTGCAACAAGTCAGATATTAAGAAAAGATTTCCATATGCAAATAATAAAAATAGACTTGAATAAGAAAATACTTTTAATCCATCTGGGACAATACTCACATGATATTTTGTGATAAAGTGGTATGGCTAACTCCTGTTTCATGTAGAAATGTTGGAGAACATTGATGTTGCACACATTCTCAACACAATGTGAGAAGCCAAGTGTAGTGATATAAACATGTTAATGTATATAAAATATTACATTTATATAGTTGATGAGTGGACAGTAATTTCTTTTTATATTTATGCATATGTATGTATGTTTATTGTTTATTGTTTCTTTTTCTACTAAAGCCAGAGATGGAACCGTGGAAACATATAAATCAGTTTATGCTTCAGATATCCCATAATGCACTGGTGTGCTTATAAAAACATGAGATTCACTTTGTATGACCACTCTATGTAAAACCTTCCATGTTTCCAAATGCATAAAGTATTGACATGTAATCGATTGGGAAACTTTGTTGTTTGTTCTCCATTTGGCACATTTTTAAACACTAATAACGGAAAAAAACCTCATTTTTGTTTGTATATGTCGTTTTGACTTTGGCATTACAAAGTATATCAGATTACAAAATTACAGTTTAAGGAGTCCTCAACGACATCACTGGATTTTAATAAAAGAAATTAATAGGTTATTGGGAGATGTAAAATGCATATCACAGTTCATTGGGTTTGTCAGTAATTGCATTTACTATATTTCTCGGGTACCATGGTAGCACAGTTGGTAGAACAGTGGACTCCTAATTTAACTGTAGTGGGTTTGATACCTACCCAGGCCATCCCAAGTCAGCTCTCTCAGTATTCCCTTGAGAAGGACACTTGGCTCGCATTTCCTCGGCATGATAAAGCCAAAAATATGTTCAAAGTGCTGTTAAAATAAAAAAAACAGTATTTTTTTCAGATAGTAACAACGAGTTTCTTCATTTCCATGTACTTTATTCTATTTTATTCCCGCTAATATTTGGTACAAACTCCATACAACAAATTTTTACAAAAATGTTCACAACATTTCACAAAATAGGTACTGTAAAGCAAGTGTGTAACGTTTTGTGCCCTCTAATTTTTGGTACAACCTTAATTCATAGATGTTTTTTTTTACTTTGTTTTATTCAGAAAATATTTTCCTTATTACAAATTTGCTTCATTTTCTTGTACCCATGTGTTGAAAATTTATATTACTACTTTATTTGTACATATAAATGTCGTTAAAATGTACAAAATATTACAGTCCTTACAGCGTACTGATTATACTTTATTACACTCATCACATAGTTATGAGAACACTTTATGAATACTCTTATTACAGAAAACTGGGATCACACTGAACAATTTCTTGTTATGGAATACTGAAATTCTCTGTGAAGACTATTGCAGTCATTACAAACTATTGAACACTTTATGAAAACTGTATTAGTCATTACAGAATACTGAGAACATCTTTAAAATTTTAACTGACATCTCTCATGGCACTTTTTTCCTTTTGGCAAAAAAACAACCAACCACCACCATGCCAAACCATGGCAAAACATTTGTCAGTCAGTACTACCTTTTGATATTACTTGTCCTTAGGTCTGTATGTTTTTAGGTCTATCACGACTTGTCTGCAGTGCCTAATTAAGTTCAGTTTGTATGTTGCATTTTGATGTATGTGAAATCTGGATCAGTATTCATCAGCACTGAACCCAGTACACCTTTAATTATCAATATACCATGTTGATTATATAAGAAAGCAAAAAGTTTTTTTTTTACTTTATGTATGTACGAACAATGAACTTTTAACAACCCCAACAAAACCCGTTGGTCATCGAATTCTAAATGATTGATATTAGATACTTGACTTTGGTATTTTCAATATGCTGGAAAGTTATTGTAGTATACTGTATTTGATCAATATTGTTTATTTTGCATATTGTTTATTGTGCATCTCAATAGATATTTTGATTTTGTTAGAAGAATTGCAATAATATGGAGAAATGTTAAATTCAGTCAACATTTAGTTGATTTTGGAGATTTTATTATTTATAATTATTATTGAAGAACAAAAATATTTCTGCTGTATGAAAATTTAAAAGTATTTTTTGTTGCAAAAAAAATTGGTGAGCCTTGTAAAATTCACTGAACAAATGGGTCCTATTGCATCATATTGTATGTAGTTGTAGCTTGGAGAAGAAGCCAAGCTTACACGATCGTAACCGTGTACAGAGTATTGTCAACATTTTGTGTAGCTAGGTTCTGTGGTCTCCAATATATTACAACTATCCAATATACTGGTATAATTGAAATAAAATAATTGACTTTCCAATATTGCTTGAAAAACTGGTCTGAATTTACCAAGAAATGAAACTAATTTCTATTCTCTAAAGTAAATGAAACATTTATCAAAATCTGTATCTCTTTATTTAGTATTTAGTCATTTATTTATGAATAATTAATTCAGAAATGTATCTTATTAATAAATAACATATAGTTCTGAATAAAATAGATTTTAAGAATAAAAATTACTGACAAAATGTCTAGAAAAAAGCAGGATTTTACATGAAGACACAAACTTGACAAACGTCTCTTCATGTTCAAGCATTGCGTGTTTTTTTTTAAAACTGATCAAATTCAACATCAGATATTAAATCCTGTTGTTAAAATCCTGTCAGCATAATATCTGAGTGTATGATATTTTCCATGTTGTTGATGAATAATTGTCTTTCTTGCTTATAAATTTCAGTTAATAAAATAAAGTCTGTCTATTTATCTGTCAACTGGAATAACATTGCATCGGACATGATCAGTGCGATGAAAATGAGGAACCAATTTTTTTTTTGTAAATAAAAAAAGATGCTGTACAATTCATAAAGATTTTAAAAAGTAGAAATGAGAAGGGATTTTTTTGTGGTATTATTTTTATTGAGGTTTTTTTTAGTCCTTTTTATCAGTTGCTTTTGTGATTGTTTTTATCTGCCCACCATAAAGTGGACTGTTTTGTGTTATAATGTATGTCCATCTGCCTGTATGAATTGTGTTTCTGGACAGTAACATAGGGTGACAGTCATCTAGTTACCAAACTTGGTGGATGGCTTGCACTTTGAGTACTTCAAGAATCCTATTGATTTCAGGGTCAAAGGTCTTATCTGCATCAAGGAAGAAAAATGGTGTCCACACTATAACTAGAGTTCTTCATAATCTACATTTACCAAACCTGATAGATGGATTGCACTTGGGGTAAGCAAGAACCCTATCAGTTTTGGAGTAAAAAGGTCAGGGGTCAAAGTTACAGCAAATGAAGGAATGAAAATGGTTTCTGCAGAAGAACATTGCATACTTGGACAAATCTTTGTGAATAGCATGCAGATGGTGTAAGAAAGAAAACCTTTTGATTTTTAGGTTAAAGCTCAAGGTCACCTTGACTGAATCAAGAAAAATTGACTCCTCACAATAACATTAGTTCTACATTGCAGACAGAGACCAAACTTTGTGGACAGCTTTTACTGTTTATGACTGAAAAAAGAAATGTGGTTTTGGCATGCAGACTTTGGTTATTTACATAGAGTTCTATAATTGAGGGGGGGGGGCAGCATGTAATGTGCCAGTGACAGTACTCTTTTACCACCAACAGTCATTTGTAAGACGAGTCCAACTGCAAAACTTCACTGACCCAGATCTGCTGTCACATAATGTGCTGGCAGATCTGGGTCTGTGTAGTATGTCAGGAGTAATCAGTAGAACAAACAACTTATACCCTGGTCTGCATTATTGTATAGCAGATTAGGATTTTTGTTGTTTGCAGTTTGACTTGACTTATAAGTGACTACAGATGGTATACATTACTTATTGTCTTCGTCTAATCTATACAGTAATTCAGCTAGTAGGAAAGTGCAAGTTATAAATCATACAAAATATTCAACACTTTGCAAATTTTGGTATTCAAGCAGCCTATAAAACAGAATTGTAGTTAAGAGACTTCTTCCTACTAAAGTTATAAAAGGAACATTTGAAAGCATACAGGTAGTACCTGGTACAATCTGTAGCAGTTAATTGTTTGCCATGGACAAAGTAGAGGTCTCCAAGAGCATTGTAAATGTTTCCATCATTTTAACCAAATTTGTAAATTGACATTTTCATGTTATTTAATGTCAACTCCAGTTGTCCTTAATTTAAGTTCTCATGGTGCACTTGTGCAATCTTATTATTTGCTCAATACTTTTCAAATGAATCATTTAATAGCTTTCATTTGCATACACCATAAAAATGTGCAAATATCATTCAGAGACTGAATATATATATATATATATATATATATATATATATATATAATTTATATAAGTGAATTATATCTAAAATTAATTAGCCTGATTCTTTTGGATAAATAGAAGTGTATATTTTGAAGACTCCTGAACATACGAAGAAAAAAAAATGTTTTTCTGATTTTCAGTCGGTTTACTTCACTTGTATTCCCTTTGCATTAAGATTTTCTCAATAAAAGCTGATTTTATGGAAGTCAAAGATTTACATTTTATGGAAATCAAAGATTTACGATTTTATAGCTAGATATTGTACAGCATGATTAAATACATCATAGGAATTACAGGAAGCCATGTTGGTATTTGAAGACGGCATTCAAATGTAAACTTTTGAAAGAACAAATTTATTTATTTACACTCATTGATTGCATGAACAAGTGTACATTTTACTAGTTGCTTGTTTCTGTTTAGTTGCTTTACTGACTTGATCAGTGTTTCTGTATCAACCCATTTTGTGAGAGCTGTGGAGTTTTTTTTCTGATAAATTATAATAGGCTGTAAGAGAATGAAATACAAGTTCAGAACAAAGGGGAAGAAGAACTACTTAAAAGACAGGATTTGCCATTATTTTATCAGAGATTGTTGTTCTTTACACACAGATAAATGATTGGAATCAATTTACTCTTTGTCTTTTTTCTTGTCCATAGTAGAGGTTATTTTCTTATTATGCCTGCTTTACAAACCGTATAAAATTGAGTATCAAGGACCAAGAGTGATCCTCGCCATTAAAACCAAATTTTTAACCAAAACTTAACCAGATGGCTATGTGTATTTCAACCTTGTTTGGGGCTACAAGAATAATAAAAATTAAAAATGAACAGACCAGCTAGATGGCAGAACCTAAACAAAGATGGACACCAAGGATATTAGTTTACAAATTAAAAAATATACAGGACCAGCAACATAATCAAGACGATTGGTGACCACTAATTTTAATTTCTTGCTACAATTACACATGAATAATGGTGGCAAAGGGATATAAATCTTGGTGTTTTGATGGGTATCATGCTATTGAGGTTACTTCTCTTTGTAAGATCGCATGTACTTCAAACAATCTGGCTACATTATTTGCTTAATATACAAATGTCAAGTGCTAGGTCACAGTTCATGGAAACTGTGATGCAATACACAAGTCATAATATGATTGAGTTTAAATGATGCATGTACACAGAACAGTGATTGCAGTACACAAGTTAAAATAGCAAGATTTTTGTTTGTGTGCTGAATCACACTACATATATATCATAAAAGCTACAACTTAGTTGTGCTCATAAAATGGTGACAGAAAAACAATGCATTTTTAATAATTGTTAAATATATGTTGAAATATTTCTAGTTAGACGCAATGAAATTTTTAAAAATAGATATCAAAATGAACAGGGATACTCCGAGAAGCTGCAGTATTGCAGGTTTCCCTCAAAAAACAAGTAATGCAACTTTCAAAACCCAGTTGGGGATTGTGCAAGTTACCTGTGGTTCCCTTCAATTGGTCATACCCATTGCACATTGTGTGTTTGGGGTTTTTTGGTATTTTTAATTTGAAATTTAGTGTCATCATTTTGTCTTTTCTCCATGATCTCAAACAATTTTGCACTTTTGGAGATCATTATATTAATAGAAGTGTCTCTATCGGCTTTACTGCTAACGACAAAACTTGGGAGAAGGAAAGATCTAATGCTTTGATGCTCAGTGAACAATGCACAGAAAGTGGTGTGTACAGAAATAGTTGGCACCTTTTCATTTAGGCATTGCGAAAACTGTGATAAAGAGATATCATAGCAAACATCAGGCATGAATTTTAGAAAATTATGAGTATGATATCCAGATGACCAGTTACCAAATTCATTCAGACAGACCAAAATTGCAGTGGTTCTGCCAATATTAAGAAAAGGATTGTGCGGAAATATAGTTCTCAAAACAGAATTCACTCTACTCTGAGGAATAAGCTACCATCTGAACCAGTAAATAAACTAATGGCTATACAGACATTAGGGGGTTCATTAAATCATTTACCGTTTGTAAAGGCTTTGAAGAAATAGAATGAAAAGGAACAGAAAAATATTTTATCAGCTTTGCAAACTGAACTGGGTTTGCAGATAACTTGTACACTAATTATCAAAGGAGTGATTCAAAGTTGGTCAGTGATTGTCTTAAATTAGGTATACATATAACTTGTACACTAATTGTCAACTGTCAGCGTGGGTTCAAGTCTTGAGCTCAGCCATTGTGGGTACATGAGAAAGCTTGCCAGTAGCTTCTAGTGGGTCAGTGGTTCTTTCTGGAGTTTTCCCGGGTTCTTCCTCCATCATTTATACTGGCCACAATGTATAGCCTATCTTGTGCTGAAAAAGGGCATTAAACCCTTAAACAACTTATTGTCAAAGGTGTGATCCAAAGTCGGTCAATGATTATCTTAAATTAGGTGTGCATGTAACATGTACACAAATTGTCAAAGAAGTGATTCAAAGTCGATCAATGATTGTCTTAAATTAGGTATGCATATAACTTGTACACTAATTGTCAAAGGAGTGATTCAGAGTCAGTTAATGATTGTCTTAAATTAGGTATGCATGTAACATGTACACTAATTGTCAAAGAAGTGATATGAAGTCAATGATTTTCTTAAATTAGATATGCATATAACATGTACACTAATTGTCAAAAAAGCGATACAAAGTCAGTCAATGATTGTCTTAAATTATGTATACATATAACTTGTATGTTGGCACCCATCAGCTATTATTCTCCATTCTTTCCCCTCTCCCTGTCCATGATTCTCCCTATCTATAGGTAGGTGTGTGGGTCCTTAATCTTGTAAGCAAATATTCGGCATCAACTCTGGATATTTGATTACAAAATACTAAAAGGAAGGAGAAGAAATTATAACCAACTTTATTGTCTTGAAATTTGAACAAGAATTAAAACACGCGAGTAAACAAATTAAACAATCATAACAAAATAACTCTAAGTTTATTCAGCAGAAATGTCAACGAGTTTTCTGATCACAATAATAATTTCATGAACATTTCACCAACATTAAACCATAATTGAAGAAGACCAGAGAAACATTCAGCAATTCGATTAAGTGAAAGTACCATCTGACTTTGTTACATATATGTAATTTAATTACTTGTGTGTTAGTTTTAAATTCTTTTTTAAATTTATTTTTGTTTCATTACAATTTATTGTAATGATAATTTTCACGGGATTTGACTATTTTCGGAAAAATCACTTCTGTTTTGACCTGAGTAAAATGTAAAAGGTATTAAATTATCAGTATTTTTAGCTCACCTTGGTTGAGACGTTTTGTAAACAATAAGTGAAAACGATTGGCTATTACCAAGGTCATGTTCAACCCACGTGTTAGTCTGTTGTAAACAGTTTCATTTTTAAATTCATTTCCAGCGTGGGAATCTGATTCTTAGATAAGGCTATTCATGCTTACATGATAATTGACATATTTTTTACTGCGCTGTTCATACAAAGTATGATCATGTGACCCATCACGAGTGTCAAAATGACATTTTAGTTGGGTTTAATTCTCAATCTCAGTGTTTTTTGGTTCAGTCGTATTTTAAACCTTGAGGGCTCAAGAGGTTTTTATTGTAGTTGAAAGTTTGTTCTGAGGTTCGTCTAGTTTTTGGGGATTTAATAATTTAAATTCTCTAGAAAACAACACGTGCTTTTCTTTATGAAAATTCTGGAAAAAAGACATTCAGCGGAAATTTATTCTGGAATTCTAAACAGAACATTATAAATTGTGTTTCAACGAGGAACTGTTGCCATCAGTACAACGACCTCATCTGACGTCATCGCCTTCCATATTGGAACTTCTTAGACATTCGAACCTGGATTCAATTAGAACTGTTTAGTGATAGACTTATATTCTTCAATTCTAGGATTAATTTTTGGATTATATTCACAAAACGTAAGTCCTATTTCATATTTTTATCTTGTTTTCTAGGGAATAAATTATTTTGTTAAAATTTACAAAGCTTGTTGACTTCACTCTCTTCTTTTGTTACTTTTGTACGAGCCTACACGTAACAACTTAATGATTTGGATTTAATGATCTGGTGGCCTGGTGGTTAGAGCCAACTGTGGTGTGGCATCACTCAAGAAACACGGGAAACTACATTCAGAGGCATCCGACAAGGCTAACATACTGAATCGTTACTACCAGTCAGTCTTCACACAAGAGGACAAGAGTGATCTACCAAGCCTACATGGAGATCGTTACCCACCAATGCCTGACATCCAAGTTACAGAAGAAGGTTCATACAGCTTGTTGCGGAAAATTAACACACAGAAGGCCACAGGACCAGACATGATTCCAGCAAGGATCCTGAAAGATTTAGCAGAAGAGTGTGCACCATACTTGTTATATTTACCAGAAGTGCCTTTCAATAGGTTATGTCCCTGATATGTGGAAAACAGCAAACGTTAAAGCTATCTTCACAAAGGGAGAAGAGATTCAAGGCCAGCAATTGTAAACCTGTCTCTCTTACACGTATCTGCGGACAAAATGCTTGAACACATAGGCAGCAACATGATGCAACATCTAGATCACTTCAACATTCTAACAGCCTGTCAGCATGGTTTCCATGCTAGACGACGCTGTGAAACACAGTTCATAACCCTAGTGGATGAGCTCGCCAAATCCTTAGACACAGGGAAGCAGTATGACCTTGCTATCCTTGACTTCAGTAAGGCTTTCGATCATGTCCCCCATGAAAGACTCCTCTGTAAGTTGGATCACTATGGCATTAGGGGTAATACCCAGAAATGGATCAGAGATTTCCTGACAGACAGATCGCAGAGACTTATAGTAGATGGGGCAACAATCAGACTCAGCACCAGTTCTTAGTGGGGTACCTCAAGGGAGTGTTTTGGGTCCCATTCTCTTCCTGGTGTTCATCAATGATCTACCTGCGAGTGTCAAATCCAAAACAAGACTTTTTGCAGATGACTGTATAGTCTACCGGGAAATAAATGCCTCCATGGACTTAAGATCCTTCAAAAAGACCTGAACCAACTGACCCTCTGGGAAATAACTTGCGGTATGTCGTTCCACCCAGAAAAATGCAGCATCCTAAGCGTTTATGGAAGAAATCATCAGTCTTGTCCGAATATGCTCTTAAGTTAGCCAATGAGAGCAGGCAACAAAATATCTCGGGGTTGAATTGTCCAGAGACCTCTCTTGGAAAAGGTACATTGACAAGATAGTGAAGGGAACAGAAACCTTGGTTTCTGCGCCGCAAACTCCAAATCAACAGTGAAGAAGTAAAAGTGCAGCATATTTCCCTCTGGTTCGACCAGGTCTTGAGTACTACTTAACTGTGTGGAACCCACATTATAAAGCTCTAATAAATAAAATAGAGATGGTTCAATGGAGAGCTGCTAGATTCACCACAGATAAATATCGTAACAGTAGCAGTGCCAGTGCAATGTTGAAACATCTCCAGTGGGAATCACTCGAATCCAGGCGAACCAATGCCCAGCTGACCATGTTGTACAAGATTGCGAACAACCTAATGGACATACCAGTGGACAAATACCTGACCCAGGCATATAGCCAAAACTAGGGCAAACCACAGGAAAAAGTTCCAATTAAAGTCAGCCTCGACAAATTGTTTCAAGTTCAGCTTCATACCATGTACAATAGGGACTTGGAACAAATTATCATCAATACTTGCAGAAGCTCCTGACTTGGTATCTCACAAGCAGGAGATTTCCAAAATCACATTCTAAAGAACTAGTCAGCTACAAGTAAGATCTAGTGATTCGCAGAGGTATGCCGGTTTAGGTTCCTTATCTCACCGCCGCTACGGTAGCAGGGTTAGTTAGTCTGAGTATGAAGTGACGAAAACGTACACTGACACTCTTCAACTTATTTCTGCCTTTCCTATCATTACTCTTCTGACTGTCCTATCACTTCCGTCTTTACTTTATCTTTGACCACGTACCACCCGTTGCTTAATAGTCAAGTGTGACTGCGTCAACGTATTTATAGATAGAGCGTTCGCCTCGGATACAGGAGGTCGTGGGTTCGAACCCCGGCCGAGTCATACCAAAGACGTATAAAAATATTACTAACAGCTGCCTCGCTTTGCGCTCAGAATTAAGAGGTTTGTGTTAGGACTGGTTAGCCTGGTGTCAGGATAATGTGACTGGGTGAGACATGATGCTACATGTCTGCGGCATGATGCCCCATTGTCGACATCACTATAAACTATCACACTGCAGACATCGTAGCGGTATGATTGAAAAACTTGTTAAAGCTACGTTAAAAATCTAAATCACACGCACTTACTGATTTGATTCACAAAGTCCCATCCAAGAGGTAAAGCGAGTTGAATATGTAAATTTTACAACAGGACAAAGCCTCTAAAAAACATCGTTGAAATCTCCATGGTCATTGTGTACTTGGAACTTTACATACACATTTGGATGGGAAAGAAGCGAAAGTACAGGATAAAATATTTGTTATGACTGAACATTTGACACTAAACACCCTTATCAGACTTCAAGAGGAAACTCGTACATAGGTTTTGCTTTATGGGATAATGTTGTTTTATATTTTTTTAAAATACTAAGTATGCATATAAAATGTTTAGAGAAGGTTCTTACATAGGGAATGGGATAATATTGTTCTTTTATGCAGTAGAATCTGTTGAACACACCAAGTGACTATAATGTAGATCACCAGTAATTGGTTTAAATTTGTCTTATGCAAATAGAGCACATTAGAAACTTTGAAAATGAATTTGATATATCTTTAAAGTGGGAGACAGTTTATCTGTCTCTAACGACCCTGTGTGAGAAAATATAAATATATTATACTTGCTAGAGTAACTGAAATAACGAGAAAAAGATGCATTTCAGTGGGCTGTGTGATGGAGATCTTAATTACAAGGTACCGTGCTTTTGGAATAAAAGTGTCAAAAATTAAAAACTCGTCACAGATAAATAGTCATCACAGAGTGAAGCACATATGTAATAGGTTCAGTTGTATATTTTACGAACCAGAAATATCTGAACACAAAAGACAATGTATATACATATATACATATAAAACTAGAAAATTATATTATAATATAAAAAAACCCCATTAAGGTCAATTGATATATCTGAATTTTATTTACTATGGCAAGAATCATTGTACCAAGAGCACAAAATTGAAAACAGCAAAATGATGTTGCTTTAGAATGCCTCGTCGATGAAATGCTAAGGGCGTAACACATTCGGTGATAACTTGCTTGCACAATAAACGAGCTAAACACTTAGTCATGTTTAAGTTTGTATTTCAGTTCGATCCACAAGAGATACAAGTCATTGGTTTACAGGCAATTCTTGCAAACATATGTTTCTAAATTAAGAAGAAAATGCAAAACTTGTGGTGTTTGCCTAGGAGGATAACAACATTTGAACTCAATAAATGCAAATCATATTTGCGAGAAAGAAACAACTGGAAACTGATCAGGCAAATATAAAGGTAAAGCACATAACGAATGCAATTTAAATTTCAAATTTCCAAATAAGACTTTTCATTCATACATTGTCCGGGTATGTCATTTGCTCGTCAATGCTCTGGTACAAAATCATACCAACAACAAGAAATGCATATCATTCAGCAAGGATTTTACAGTAACATAAAGCAAGAATTACTGAGTAGAAGAATCGGGTTTGTAGACACTTTTAGATTAATGACATATTAGTAGTTTACAGAATATCGGGCTAAACAATTTACATTAGAACTTTTGAGACAATGAAACAATTTACCGAGATAACACTTCAATATTTGAGGAAAGACATTTACTCGTAATTATTTCGATAGACATGACATGCATTCATTACACAGCTTATACGACCAATAGGAAAGTTGACTTACCATTGACTGATTCAAACATCAACATGTGCATGATGTTATGAAACAGTTTAGTCTTCGTAAACGCGGTCGAGATCAACATGACTAAGCTATAATGAAAGAGACGTCCTGTGACATTTTTAAGGAATTTGGGAATATCTGTTACGAACTAGATAGACACTGTGAATCTACTACTATCATAGTACAACCTCATGAGGAAAGTACAAGTATCAGCTGCAGAGCTTGAATTTCTAGCAGAATTGGTTTTTGATGATTGAGAATGGAATACTAGATGAAATTGGCGTGCTACCACAGATTTCTTAAAACAAATCATAAATACTGCTTCTACCATAATGGAGAGACAAAGCACCATGGCGAGTACGAAAGGTAAAGGTCACGAGGTGCTGACAGTCCAGTCAAGGTCCTCTGTTGTATAATCTAGGCATACCAAATTATTAACCACCTGATATATAGGGAGAACATGCATTGAGCCAGTGGTTAGAAATTATGGACCAGAAATGTTATCCTTGTACCTTTAAATCGTTTTTTTCTCATTAGTGAAATTGTAACATATATGTGTATTGATTGGTAGAACTAGTGTCGTCATTACAAAAATATCTAGATATTTATTGCTTGCATCTCTACCGTTTCCACTTGGTTAGTGTTTTTTAAACGGGGTTACGTCTTTTTTTCAATATGAGTCAATACATACCGGTAGAAAAGAACAATTTACATGAGCAACAAGTTTAAAAAAAAGATTGGTGGATGAAAATATGTCTAAAATACAAGATTGTTACGAGTGTACGCTCTTAAAATAAGTAACAGAAAAGAGTGAAGACAACAAGCTTTGTAAAATTTAACAAATAATTTATTTCCCTGGAATACAAAGTGAAAAATTAGGAATAAAGAACTTACGGTTTTACGAATTAAATCCAGAAATAATCCAAGAATTAAAAATAGAAGTCTTAGTAATAAAAAGTCCTGAATGAAACTGAGTTCGAGTCCCGATGAAATCCAAAATGGAAGACGATGACGTCTGTTGTGGTCAGCAAAGTGCCGCTGCGTCAACATTCTTTTGTTCAATCACAGAAAGTATTATTCCAGTTTTGAATTCAATGTAACTTCCAATAAATGTCTTTATCCAAGAATTTTGTCAGAGCACTTACGTATTTCCAGGGAAAAGAATCACTTGAATTCAATAATTTGAAGAAAATAAAAATTCCCCAAACTGGTCACAACATAATAACAACTTAACGTGTCAATTGTCTGGAGCCCAACTAACAAACTTCTATAAAAAAAAAAAAACAACAGTTATAAGCTAATTAAGACGAAAAACAGATTCCCGGATGAGGGTCAAAAGTTCATTCTTCTGGAAAAAATAGAAATTTGTAACAATAGATACATGCTACTTGTCACGTAATCCTGATATGACCTTGACTGAACTTGATGATTCTTACTCTGATAAAGATAAAAAAAAAATAAAATTAAAAAAGTTGTTTACCAGACTGTCACTGATTTTGAAACGAGATCAGCAGCTATATACAATGTTTCTGGTATTAGTTGTTTACGTCAATGTAATTAAAATTTTTTAAAAAATCAATTAGGTCAAACAGAATTGAACTCAATGTTACATTACAATAGCATGTAATGAAATTAAAAAATTTAAAACTAACAAACAAATAATTAAATTAAATATACATAACAAGATGTCTATGATAATGAATATACTTTTTAAGCAGATGTGTAAATTTCCTACTTTCCACCTTTCCATCTTTGAGTGACAGCCTACTGTCGTTATGTCTTGCTGACCTAAAAGGTCAGACATATAATAATGTTGTAATCAGTCTATATTAGATCGAATTTAACCCTAGCGTTATTTAAATAGGGCACAACCTCAGATTACGAAGTTTGCTGAAATAAAGGCTTGCCGTCGTCGCTCTGTGTCCAGATTGTAATTTTGCACAAGCCGTTCCTTAAAGTACATTCAACAATATCTAAAACATGCAAATCAGATTGTTTTCAAAATAATTTTCCTTGTTTTGTCTATTAGATGTAAAATTTAATTATAATGATTAGTCAGTTTATTTTATTACGTTCACTGAAGTGTGAA
>JAECUM010001288.1:0-68071 GCA_016617855.1 Megalonaias nervosa
GAAAGGACTGTTATTCACCATATGATTTGTATTCTTTATATACATATATCAGTGTGTATATATATATATATATATATATATATATATATATATATATATATATATATATATATATATATATATATATAAAGAGAGAACACTTTCCCACATTCTGTTTAATCAACACATTAACTGTGGCATAAGGAAAGCAGTTAGCCTAATGTTGGTGTAAAACAGTACTGGTCTTTACCCTCAGTACAGTATTTTACTTGATATGTCTACATTTAACCCTGCTTACTTTTTTCAAGCCATCGTCAATTCCAATTTCAAATATTCAAGTCCAAGTAGATCCAACCCCTTTTAGTACTCCAGTCCTAAATTTGGGTACTGTTACAGCTCTACTGGCAAATTCTTTATGGAAGGATTATATTACTGTTGTTGTAATATATGCATAATGGCCATTTTTAACCACTTTGCACAGTTTTGACAATTGTCAATTTTAAGAAATTATCACTTTATTCGTAGGGTTATCTAAAAATCCATCCTTTCAGGGCATGTTTTTCTCAGGGATCCTAATGGGCTTATGGTGGCCCTTGTTTCAGTAAAACACATTCTCACAATTACTGAATCCCTGATTAGTGATTTTGATTGGATGAGACGATTTAGATTGGTCACTGCACTTTTGGATCAGTGAAATTTTCCATTTTCTTTTTTGCCATCACATTTTGAGATTAAGCTGTTAATATAAAAATGCATTGAAAATCAGTTGAGACTAATGATCAAATTATGTGACGGTTGAGTTGTGCTGGCAGGCAGAAGAGAGATAGAGATTGAAACACAGAAGATATCCATGACAAAATATAGGGCAGGTGTGACATTTAAATGTGCAGTTGATGAATGGAAATTCCTGTTTGCTCAAATACTATCATGTAGAGATGTATTGATTTCTTCTTACAATATTTACTTTTTGGGTGCAGTTTCTTCCTATCTTAGTCTGTGGTAGTCTTTGACATCACTTTCAGAGGGTTTACATTCACTTGACACACTGGGCATGCACTCAATGTGAAAGGGCCTTGCCATATTACAAAATGATGGGACTGCAGAACGTTCAGTTAACATTTACCAGCTTGAAGCTAATATTTGAGTTAAACAGAACATAAATATTCAAGTTGCTAAACGTGAATTTCATGCATCTCTGCATAGTTTTATCAACTATTGGGACTGTTTTTGCACAACTTGTAGTTGTGTTAACATATTTAAGTATAATTTGTGCAATTAATTTTTTTTTAATTACATTTATTTGAGGTGCTCTTGATTCCTGAGCCACAATGATGGTCTCATTTTGTTTTAACTCAGCTGAATTGATCAGATCAAATACATGTATAAACAAGGATATCATGAATGGTATGTGATATGCCCACCCCATGTTTAATGGTTCTCTAGATAACTTACATTTTTGTGCAGAGAACATTTTGTTCCTTTTAGTCACAGTGACCTTGACTTTGACCTTTGACCTTTTGGCCACAAATTGATCAGACTTTTCCTTACCCCAAGTGCAATCCATACACAGTTTGGTAACTAGCAGTTGGACAGCTGTAGTTCTGGTGCAGAAACAAAATTGGTAACAGACAGATGGACAGAGAACATCAAAGCATGCTTTACCCTATGGGAGGCATATAGACATGAGATGTGCCAATAAATAAGACAAACTGATTGACATGTTCATGGTGATCAGCTCTCTGCATCTGCTCTTTTTCTGAGCAAGATGTTTCTTCCAAAAATACTGAAAGTAAGAAAAGAAAACAATTATACTTTGTGGTAGGTGGAATGCATGCATGTTTGCTGGTTTTGACTTCATATATATGTCTTCATGTATTGAAATGCACATATACAAATTTTTGCCAGGAAACTTTGAATTTCCATATGTGTATATGTTAATTAGTAGTCTGAAGATCAGGTCAGTTCACTGTTTGATGGCTTTGCTCATGATTTAATGTGACTGAATACAGTATCATAAAAATGTGTTATTCCCCATATTTTTGGGATCTACCATATATACTTACTTACAAGTCCAATGCAAACAACAGATTGATCAACTGTTACCTAATGTGTTGATAGATCAGGGTTTGTGTTTTTGGTTGTACTGATTACTCCTAACAAACTGCATAGACCCAGGTCTGTCAGCACATTGGGTGATGGCAGGTCTGGGTTTGTGCAGTTTGCAGTTGGACGGGACTTATAAGCGAGTATATGCATCTTTTTTGACATTTTTTATCTATTTCACACCTTCCCAAATATTCTAATAATAGAAGCAGATGTTTTGTACATTAACATGTGATATATTTGTACGAAATATTAATTTTACTAATAAAAATGCAATTCTCTCATGCATGATATTGTTAATATAAGCAATGATTTCAGGATTTTAATAGGTGCCAGTGTTATATACATGTATTACATTTATGAGGGGATAGTCATGCTTCCTGATGTTTCATGTAATAGGGCCAAGAATTTACTATCCTATTACTGCTAATGAGGTTTGTCTGCATGATAGGTAGATGTAATTTGTAGTCTATCTGTTAGTGTCAGGCAATTGGGACTAGCCTGCTAAAGTCACCAATTACTAGACAATGCATCTTATGTTAAATTCCAACAGTCTTCCATATCATCCCATTACTCTACTCAGATTCAGTGAATCATAGATGCAGTATTTGATCATTGTATTTAAACTTGATCTACATGAATGCCATTAAATCTAAGAATGTACATGAACTAATAGCTTTGGATGTGATTGTCACTCAAGATACATGGTAATGGAAATTTATAAATATTATTTGATGAAATTAATTCTTCTTTCTGTGGAATTTTAGAAATATTATGATAAGAAAATATTTAAACCAATTTTGTCAAAATGTGAGGTGAAACCCATAGGTTTTACTCTATTTTGAGTTGTAGCAATTATGTAAATGCTGACTAGTTGTTTTGATCAGTATTTTGGTTTAGTGGTGGACAGTTATGTGGTTATATACAGATTAATCTGTGCGGATCACTAAATACGCACTGATCAATTGTATTTCACATTTAGTACTGTGTTTTGTAGTACTGACTGTTTTGTCCCAGGGATCCAGGTGTTATCCATTAGGATCAACATCCTTATGAACATTGTTGGTGAGTATATGTTTTAAATTAAATGTACTGCCTATAGTAGTAGAGAAATCTCTTATGTACAGACACAAAAGTAAGATTTTATGTCATTCATCTACATTTCAGTAGGAGAGCCCAGGGTTTAAAATCATGGAAGTTACCATATATATATGCTTATAAGTTTGATGCAACTGCAAACTGCATAATGCACTGGCAGATTGGGGTGGGTGCAGTTTGTGAGGAGTAATCAGTAGAAACATTATATGTCAGAGTAATCGGTTAATAACATGTTAGGAGTAACCAGCATAACAAATAACATGTCGAAGATCAGGGTCTGTGTTGTATGGACTTGGACCCAACTTATTAGTGAGTATATACAGTAATATATATACAAGTTTTAGTACAGCTAACTTTACAATTTGATCATATGTGAAAAACAAAATATAAAAATAGTCTTTTTTTGTGCAAAATGGTAATTTACAATATAGCATGTTTTGTACAACTCAGTATTTATTAGGGATACAAGATAATGTTTATGATACTGTACAAAATTCTAGCTGCTGTGAAATTTTGTGTTGGGCACAAATGCCTGAACTATGAGACGGAGTATTTGTACATGAAAATGGTACCATCATGCATGTACAACAAGCATTTGCATCTTGGTACACCTTCATTATAAATGGAAAAAAAAATCTATATTGATTTTCAAGGATATTTTGTTTTCCTGTGTTTATAATTCATATAAAATGTGTAAGACATTATAATCATTTTGTATGAAATCATCTTAAAACTACAGATAGATTCCAACCAACAGATATGGATTTCATTACTGTTGCCACCAGCAAAGAAAGTACAAAAAAAAACATTTTGACTGTAAGAAAGCACCAACAAGGACAGTACAAAGGTAATATCTGCATTTTGACTGCAAGAAAGCAGCAACGATGAAAGTACAAAAACAGAAACAGCATTTTGACTCCAAGAAAGCACCGTATCTAAACAGAAGCTCATAGGTGTAAGCTTCTTTCAGACCAATACAGTGGAACTAGATATATATTTAATATGGTCATTCAGACAAAAATAATCAAACTGACCTCAGTAATAATATATTTACATACAACATAGCATTGCATATAAAGTAGAATTTGTAAAGTCCCAACCTAGCTCTTTTGATAGTCAATTGTTATTATGTACTTCTGTTATAAAGTATTTAGTGTAATTTTTGTACCCTTTATCATATGCCTGTCTTGAGTATTTTATGGCATTTTCCATCATCTATACATTCCTCTGTTAACATTTTGCATGCCTGGTCAATGATTTTTTAACAGTTGAAGAGAATTTAATGTAACTCTGCCTGTATATGTCATGACTAGATGGTGTGTCATGTACCATAACCTCAACCCCATCCACAAGATAACGCTGAAGGAAAATACAATTTTGTAAATTGTATCCTTGTTCATAGTATAACTTGTAAACCACTTAATATTTTAATGAATTTTGGCAAATTATATATCTCATACTTACAGTAGCTCGTACAGAAGCTACATCCTGGTCTCAAGGTTGATGTCACAGCAAGTGAAAATATTACTATGTGATCACAGGGGCTCGTATCGTTGCTTACAATTTACCTGTCATACATGTGCTATACAATAACTACAAGGGAGGACACTTCTGTCCTTTCTCGCACGACCTATTTAAGAATAAACACTGATATTTCAAGCTACATTTCACGTAGCATAATAAGTTTGGTACCGATGTTTAGCTCAGGCATTCGACTTTGTATGTGTATCCTAAGTTTGGCTTACTACCATACCTATAAGGAATACCAGACCATTTTCCCACACTACTGCTCAACATGGCCCTGATCGTGCCCGCTTAATATGCAAGAACAATGGGCTGAATGGAATGCTCCTTCTCATTGGCCAACTGAAAATAAAATATAAATAAATGCTGGACGTCATTTTCTTTTAACCAATGAGAAAACAGTATTCCATTCAGTGGGATTTCACTTGCATATTAAGTGGGCGCGATCATGGTCATATCGAGCAGTAGCGTGGGAAAATGGTCTGGTATTCCTTGAAGATATGGTAGTAAGCCAAACTTAGGATACACATACAAAGTCGAATGCCTGAGCTAAACATTGGTACCAAATTTATTACCCTACGTGAAATGTAGCTTGAAATATCAGCGTTTATTCTTAAATAGGTTGCACAAGAAAGAACAGAAGTGTCCTCCCTTGTAGTTATTGTATAGTACATGTATGACAGGTAAATTGTAAGCAATGATATGAGCCCTTGTGTATGTGACTTGTATACTTGGCAGAATATAACTTCTAAACCACCAAAGATATTTTAATTTCAATTTTTATTGAAATTGTAGCCAGTTATGTATCATATATAAATGGCTTGTCACATACAATAGACATACCCCATTATCAAGGTCAAGGTCACACAGAGAAATATGACTTCTGTCCAAATATGGGTATAACATTTATACCAATGAAAACTTAAGTTGCTTGTATACTGTGACTTGACTTTGTTTTGCGCATTCACAGCCATACCTTCAGCATCTAGCTCATGGTCACAACAAAGGGTAGTTTCTTCTCCAGACTGTCACTTTTTAACCCTTACAGATAGTTTAAAGAAACTTTACACAGATCCACAACTTATCATGTAATAGTTAAGTCATTAGCTCATATGTCAAGGTTATTGTTAGGGTAAGGTTACAAGATGGGCATATCATGATCTATTTTAGGTACTCTTGTTTTAAATTAATTTCAGATGTTCAGGAAATAAATTGTCATTTTCTTAAACAGACCATCTGAAATCAGCACAGTGTTAGAAAATAACTTATCTGTACCAAAATTTAGTTGGAAAAATCATTATAAATGTAGGTATTATGATGTATGAAAAATCAGAGGGTACAAAATATTACAGACAAAATACAGTAAATAGTCAAACCTGTGGTACTAGCAAGAACTGTGTATTGATCTAGGTGGATTCCATTCTGGCTCACATGAACCATGCAATGATCCAGGTGGATGCCACTCAGACTCATGAGAACTGTATGTTGATCAGGTTGATTCCATTCTGGCTCATGTGAACTGTGTATTGATGTAGGTTGATTCCATTCTGGCAAAAGTGCTGTTTGATAAGCATTTTTTATCATTAGCTAACTTTCTGAAAGATGAAGACAAAACATGATCCTTACTCATTTATCATACAAATAAATACTCCGATGTTATTAGTATTACAGATAATTACTCCAATGCTATATATATATATATATATATATATATATATATATACTCCCCAGTGCTATATATATAAATACTCTATTGTTAGTATTACAGATAAATACACCAATGTTATTAGTATTACAGATAAATACTCCACTGTTATTAGTATTACAGATAAATACTCCACTGTTATTAGTATTACAGATAAATACTCCACTGTTATTAGTATTACAGATAAATACTCCAATTAGTTATTAGTATTACAGATAAATACTCCAATGCTATTAGTATTAAATATAAATACTCCAATGCTATTAGTATTAATAGCCTGATTTTTTTTTTCCAGTTTAACAATTGGAATAATTTATTAAATCCTTTATTATATAAGAATTTACATACTGCTAATTTTATTTTATGTGAAAACTAGGTTCTAGTTGTCCAGAATTGTTTATTGCATATCTTGCTTGTGTTATAAAGTAGGCTATTGTTCTATTTTTGTTTGTGGCTTAGAGGAGCTAGATGTGTCTGATATTGGAGTATCATAGTAACACCATGTCAGCACAGTTTTCTAATTGATATAGACCAGAAAGGGAGGAGTACAAGGGATAATGAGGCATTGTGCAGGAATATCTGATACAAGTTTAACATCAGAAACAAGCTGCCTATTGTGAACTGTAAATAAAATTGTTTTTTTTATCCATCTTATCTGAGCTCACAGGGTTGAATAACATACACATGGCACAGGATCTAATCTCTTAAAAATGTCAAATTTTTCCTCATATCTTGAAGATGGAGAGCTTAAGAAGTGCAATTAGGATCTACTTATTTCATGTACATGTGACTGGAATTAAAAATGTACATTTAAAAAAGGTCAACATTTTTCAGTGTTCTTTGCTGAAACAGGATTGTATATATATCTGTTCATCTGTCTGTCTGTCTACTTCATGTAAATTTGTGCAGCATGTATTTTGTAAAAAATAAACTTGATTACGATATATAGTGTAGATATGAAGATGCTATGAACTGCATTGGTGTGTGTCTGAGAGGAGCTAGTTATGATATTATTCTTTCAACTTCATTTCATGTAATATTATTTATATAAACAAACAATTTTCCAGACCAAATCCATGTCTTCCTCTTCCTCATAGGTTTGAGCCATTGTGGCTTGAGGATTAACATGCTGGACTCATGACTGAAGGGGTGCAGGTTCATCTTACCATCTGATTAACCCTTGACTGGCTACCTTGGTATGTTCTGGGCATGGCACTTTACTCCAATTACCTGATCTCAAAATATCGCTCATGTGTTGCTTTGCCTCTTTAAAATTACACCAAACCAAACTAAATTCATGTTAGAAGGAGCTTTGTTTGTACAATACTCCTGTTTTTCTTATGTCACTGTATCTCTCATAAAATCAAAAAATTTGGAAGGACTCCACACAAGCATAAAATGCCATAAATCTATTTATAAGTATCCACACACTAAGAACCCACCCACCCAGCCCCTTTTAGAAAATTTTGTCAACGTTTAGGAGGCTGTATCTGAAGATAAGACCATTCCCTACTTTTCACAAACTTTGTAAATTGATGAATAGCATATAATAGAAAAAGGGATTTAGATAAAGAATGGTGATTTTTAAGTCTTTCCCACTTGATAATTAACTTTTATGCTCTAATTGCTTGCAGCATAGGAATCTTGATTTGGTCCTGTTTATCTATTAACACAACTTAAGATGATCATTAACATTATTGCACAAAAACCACTTGAAATAAATTAAAACATTTTGAAATAAAACATTTTGGCATTTTATATGACTCAGGCGAGCAAACAATTACAGCAATCATTAATTCTTTTTAGGTTTTAGCTTTCGGGACTGGAGACTTTTTGATGAAAGCCTTGTTAGCTTTATTAAACAAGAACTACCTGGAACAAATGAAATTTGGTTGGCATGTTTGTCTGCATATGCATGTGACCTATTTAGATTGTTCATGCCATTAAAGGAATTTCTCAAATTTGTACAAGTTTTTTAACTTTAGGGGTTTAGATTTTGTTATCTACAGTGGAGCAAGCAGGGGGTGGGGTGGGGTGGGGTAGTACATGTGTTTTACAAAAGATATCAAATTATTTGTATGCTTTTGAAATAATTATATGAAAAAACTTTCCTGTTTTTGCTTTCAAAATTTATTCAATAAATGTGTACAAAGATTAGATACTCTTACTGCATGTTTTGACATGGAAAAATTATTTGTCAAGAAAGATTGTGTTAATTAAATGTGTAGCTGTTGTTATTCAAGTCTGTGCCAGGTTTTGCTTACTAGGTTGGTTTTTTACTGCACTTTAAAACCATTATTGGCCATATCATATCAGAGATCTTGTTCATTATTGGCCATATCATATCAGGGATATTGCATCATTATTGGCCATATCATATCAGGGATATTGCATCATTACTGGCCATATCATATCAGGGATATTGCATCATTATTGGTCATATCATATCAGGGATATTGCATCATTATTGGCCATATCATATCAGGGATATTGCATCATTACTGGCCATATCATATCAGGGATATTGCATCAATATTGGCCATATCATATCAGGGATATTGCATCATTATTGGCCATACCATATCAGGTATATTGTTCATTATTGGCCATATCATATCAGGGATATTGCATCATTACTGGCCATATCATATCAGGGATATTGCATCATTATTGGCCATATCATATCAGGGATATTGCATCTAAATGTCTTACCCAAGGACGTAATGGGGCATCTCTAACCTGCATCCATTGTATTGCAAATCATATGCTCTGCCATCTTCTGAACTACCATGGCTCCCTGAAATGAATCTATTGTATTTGTAATAATTGAGTTATCATGACTCCCTGAATTGAGATTTGAGGAATCTATTGTACTTGTAATAACTGAGTTAACATGACTACCTTAACTGAGATTTGAGGAATCTATTGTATTTGTAATAACTGTGTTATCATGACTCCTTGAATTGAGATTTGAGGAATCTGTTTTTGTTTATAATAACTGCTTATGAAAATGCATAATTTTCATGCAAACACTAGTATTTTTTTCTCAGAATTTATTCACAAAATCACATTTGATTCACTATCTAGTCTTTGTACAGATTATAACAAATTGGAATATGTGTCTGCAATACAACATCCTTCTCCATAAATTTATTAATAGAGGATAAAAACTTTATAGTGATCATGTTGTGAGCCAAACAGGTCATCTACTTTTAGGCCCATTACCCTATCCTGGATCCAGTCAGATAATGTCAAAAACACTTATACTAATGTACTAGTGCCCTATTTACTGGTTTATAAGTCAAGCCCAACTGTAAACTGCACAAACCAAGATCTGCCATCAAATAACATGCCTGCAGATCTGGGTCTTTACAGATTGTACGGAATGATCAGCAGGACAAATAACATAGACCCTAATTTGCCACTGCATTATGCAGCAGAAGATCAAGTCTATGCTGTTTGCAGTTGGACTCAATGTATAAACAAGTACACATTATACTGTATATGGTATGTGGAAAGATACATATTTTTGGAAACTGTAAATTTTACAATTAGATCTAAAAGTGATGCTGATCTTGCTAATACTGTATGAAACCTGTGGCACCTGATCATTCCTATGACATAAATAATATACTGTGTACTTCATTTGGTCTCATAAAAATGGATTACAGATTTGGTCTCATAAAAATGCATTACAGATCTGGTCTCATAAAAATGCATTACAGATTTGGTCTCATAAAAATGGATCACACATTGTAAATATTAACATCAAACATATAGTTCCAAAAACTGAGGAACTAGAATAACTCCTGCATCAAAAAGATTATGTGTACAAGAAACTTTTTTAAAAATTAAAATGAGAGGAAAGATTGTTCTGGCCAGAATAGAGGTGGTATTTTCACAAATGATACAGAATGAAAAAAGCATCACAAAGGAGACTGCTGCAGTTACATGTCATGAAAATATAGTGTCAGTTTATGCATTCATTGACTACTATCCTCTATCACAAGGCATGTGCCTCATTTTATTTAAGGCCATCATACTCAATCAAGATCAGATCTTAATGAAATTTGATGAAAATGATTTCCTGAATGAATTACCGTCCATGCCCTTGGATCAATTATTTTATTTCCTGAGTGAATTACCTTCCATACCCTTGGATCAGTTTTTTGATACAGTATTAGATAGACATGCTCAGATAACATGCAGAAGACCAAAACATTAGGTTCAGACAAAATGGATGAAATCCTGAAATAGAAACAACGTGATATACTTGGAATAGACTTCATAAATAAAAGGAATGAGAGGGATACACAGAATTGAGCTAATCAAATGGGACAGATACATAGAATGGAGCTAATCAAATGGGACAGATTCATAGAATGGAGCTAATCAAATGGGACAGATACATAGAATGGAGCTAATCAAATGGGACAGATACATAGAATGGAGCTAATCAAATGGGACACATAGAATGGAGCTAATCAAATGGGACACATAGAATGGAGCTAACCAAATGGGACAGATACATAGAATGGAGCTAATCAAATGGGACACATAGAATGGAGCTAACCAAATGGGACAGATACATAGAATGGAGCTAATCAAATGGGACAGATACATAGAATTGAGCTAATCAAATGGGACAGATACATAGAATGGAGCTAATCAAATGGGACACATAGAATGGAGCTAATCAAATGGGACAGATACATAGAATGGAGCTAATCAAATGGGACACATAGAATGGAGCTAACCAAATGGGACAGATACATAGAATGGAGCTAATCAAATGGGACAGATACATAGAATGGAGCTAATCAAATGGGATGGATACATAGAATGGAGCTAATCAAATGGGACAGATACATAGAATGGAGCTAATCAAATGGGACAGATACAGATATTGGAGCAAACAAAAAAGGAAAACTTTTTATTGGTAAGCAATACTAACCAATGCACAATCATGTATACTATGTCATTTGTATACTCCTTATTGCTTGTAAAAATAAAGGTATGCCTTTTCCGTATCATAATGTGCTAACTTCTTAAGTATATGGCAGAAACATTTTATACCTTTTGGCAGATAAATACCCTATACATTATATAGATCAATACCTATGTAGTGGAAACAAAAATAACATTGATTTACAACACATTTATTAATATGTTAAATCAGAAATACCAATTTTATACAAGTTTAATTGAACGTGATGGATATTTTATCATAATTAAATATTACAAAATTAACAGGTCTAGATGGAATTGGACCAAGGATCTGCTCTAAAAGTGCAAGGTCTATCACCTACTTAATAAAAGCAGTACTGAGTTAGGTTGTGACAAGGTCTGTCACCTACTTAATAAAGCTAGTATTGAGTCAGGTTGTGACAAGGTCTATCACCTACTTAATGATGCTAGTATTGAGTCAGGTTGTGACAAGGCCTATCACCTACTTAATAACACTAGTATTGAGTCAGGTTGTGACAAGGTCTATCACCTACTTAATAAAGCTAGTATTGAGTCAGGTTGTGACAAGGTCTATCACCTACTTAATAAAGCTAGTATTGAGTCAGGTTGTGACAAGGTCTATCACCTACTTAATAAAGCTAGTATTGAGTCAGGTTGTGACAAGGTCTATCACCTACTTAATAAAGCTAGTATTGAGTCAGGTTGTGACAAGGTCTATCACCTACTTAATAAAGCTAATATTGAGTCAGGTTGTGACAAGGTCTATCACCTACTTAATAAAGCTAGTATTGAGTCAGGTTGTGACAAGGTCTATCACCTACTTAATAAAGCTAGTATTGAGTCAGGTTGTGACAAGTTCTATCACCTACTTAATAAAGCTAGTATTGAGTCAGGTTGTGACAAGGTCTATCACCTACTTAATAAAGCTAGTATTGAGTCAGGTTGTGACAAGGTCTATCACCTACTTAATAAAGCTAATATTGAGTCAGGTTGTGACAAGGTCTATCACCTACTTAATAAAGCTAGTATTGAGTCAGGTTGTGACGAAGTCTATCACCTACTTAATAAAGCTAATATTGAGTCAGGTTACTTCCTTTAAATGCTGAAATGTGGCAAGATCACACAAAGCCATAAAAATGTCAGTAAATTAGACCCTAAAAATTACAGACCTACATCAATTCTCCCAACCCCATCTAAAATAGTTGAAAAACAAATAGCCAAAAAAGTCTGTTTCACTATTTCAGTCGGGCTTCTGTAAAGCCCATTTATGCGTTCCACACTTAACTAAGTTGACGGACTCTAGGTAAAAGGAAATGGATAATAGATATTGGACTGGTGTAATATTCAGATTTCAACAAAGTCTTTGATCTAGTAAATCATTAAATCCTGTTGTCAGAAGCTGAAATACTACAAGTTTGATGATCTTGCTCAAAACTGGTTTAAGTTGTATCTAATAACATTTAGTTTGTATTGAAAACACATTGTGAATCAATGACAGTCAGATGTGGTGTTCCACAGGGTTCAATACTTGGTCCTCTCCCCTTAAGTTTCATAAATGATGTCCCTTTATGTGCTGAATTTAATAATGTGGATAGGTTTACTGACAATTCAACTCTGTCAGCTTTTATACAGGTCTAAAAAATAAGCTTAACTTACATTTGGAAAATATTCCAAACTGAACAAAATGTTAATCAGTGAAAATAAAACAAAATGTATGCATCAGAAAGATGTTGGGAAGGATCAAGAAGGACTTAAACATTAAACTTGGAGATAAGTATATAACAAATATATAAAAAAGAAAAATTCATAGATTGTATGTTCATGGTACACTGAGATTGGAAAAGCATGTGGACATGTGATCCCAGATACCTCGCTTGAAAAGATTTAACTATATCTTCCTAAAGATGCAAAACTCCTTGTCTGTCAATAATTGATTACTGTTAACTATATGGAGAAAATTGTTCTACAGCACAGCTAGATAGGATATACAAAATGCAAATATGTACTGCATGCACCGTACTAAAGGATTCACTTGAAATACCATCCTGAATTATGTTCAGGGAACTGAAATGGCAGAAAATTCAAAATCTATCAGATAGATTTCCTCAAGGCTGCTTCTTGTTTATAAATCTGATGATATGATCAGGAATTTACTTCTGTACCATGTCAAAAAACCAGCTCTGTTGCTAGCTTTAAGAAAATATATGGTGATTATGTGCATGAGAGTTGTCTTTAAGTGTTATTGGATATTTTTGGGATGATATTATTTTGTGATTGAAATGAAAAAATTATATTCCATATTTAAAGGATTAGTCTTAGAAGTAGTTGTTCCCCAAAGTTTAAACAAGCAAATGTTTGATCTATGTATTGCTGCAAAGGGTTGATCTATGTATTACTGCAAAGGTTTGATCTAGGTATTACTGCAAAGGTTTGATCTATGTATTGCTGCAAAGGTTTGATGTATATATTACTGCAAAGGGTTGATCTATGTATTACTGCAAAGGGTTGATCCATGTATTACTGCAAAGGGTTGATCTACATATTGCTGGAAAGGGTTGATCTATGTATTGCTGCAGATGGTTGTAGAAATATGAAAAATTGCCCTGAGTATACTAGATACTTTGTGCACATCACTGATGTACAAAATTATAATTCAGTATACAGCTGTGTGTCAACTACATTAATTCACAACAGTTGTTTCAACTAGTACTTATGCTTAATAATATACATCTCTTTTTATGTGTGCTCATTTTATATTCTCTATTTCTTTTCATGCATGTTATTGCAACACAGATTAATAACATGAAATTTTATGATTAATTTATGTACCAGATTTTTGCACATATTTATGTACCAGTTGTTTGACACATATGTTATGTATCAGTTTTTTGCTCAGATGTTATTTATGTACCAGTTTTTTGACACATATGTTATTTATGAGGACTTGTGCATATTATTGAGTTGTACTTGGCAGAGGGCCTCACAGGGAGATTATATAAGTTGCTACTGTGTCACCCCATACATATATATATATATATGTATTATTATTATTATTCCTTAATAAGCTGACACACCTCTCTTGGCAAAATCTCACAAAAACTATCAATTAAGTGCAAGTGTCTCCATACCAGCACACCTCATGAAAGCGAACCAGGTGCTAAAATCTGCCCAGATCATTGTAATTTTCTTGGAATCTGCCACTGTGCATGCCCATTATCTTGTTGCTACTCAACTTTGTGGGTAAAATCAGTCTCCTAAATGTGTTTTATTGGCTGAGATCTAACTAAGAAAAAGATTAAATCGCCATAGTGAAATGCAGTGTAAGGGAGCTGACATCTGTAGCTTGTAAATACTGTACACATGGTGGGATTGTTTATGGCATCATAGGTGCATGCGTATTTTTCTGATGAACTTTAACCTCATGGAATTTACCCAGTTGAAAATTGTTACAGGCACAGTGTATATGTTACATGGAATATGGTATTTGGGTTATTGCCATACATATATGTTGCACTCAGTATGGTATATGTTACATGGAATATGGTATTTAGGGTATTGCCATACATATATGTTACACTGAATATGGAATTTTGGTTATTGCCATACATATGTTACACTGAATATGGTATTTGGGTTATTGCCATATGTATATGTTACACTGAATATGGTATTTGGGTTATTGCCATACATATATGTTACACTGAATATGGTATTTGGGTTATTGCCATGCATATATGTTACACTGAATATGGTATTAGGGTTATTGCCATACATATATGTTACACTGAATGTGGTATTTGGGATATTGCCATACATATATGTTACATTGAAAATGGTATTTGGGTTATTGCCATACGTTTATTGTAGTCTGTGAGTCAAAACCTCAAAGCAAATGTGAAAAGTGATTCTAACTGAACAGTGTGACACTCCATCAGCTCCAGATCTGTCCTGGTGGTAAGAATAATGTCACCAAGACAACAGCATTGATCTTAATGGGATGGTATATAGGTGTGTTCAGTTTGTATTTCTGTTAGAAACTCAGCATGGTGCAGAAATGTTGTCTATCTAAGCTTTACATTACAACAGATCTAATTAGAATGCTGATAGATTACCCATCATGGCTGCTTGTATACAATTGTAATGTATAATTCATTCCAGCATGAAGACTAGATTAATTCAGGATGAGAATACAGTCAAATAGTAACAATATCTAATCTAAAAATGTGCTATAACATCTCCAAATATGTGTTATGACATGTCCAAAATGATGCAGATGTTATGAAAGGACATTTTGCTTGCAGTCTGGGCATCATGATGTGTAGATAACATGATTAGATTTTTAGGTCCATTACAAAATCTATTCAGTTTGTTTATAAAACATTTCTCCAGTTTATTGTAGTTTGATTTTTTGTGACAGAAACCTTGTTACCATAAGTTACCAAAACCGCTTGCAGTCACAAAAAAGCAGTTTATGTTCACATGTAAATTATTTGATTACATGTTTAGGCCATTAGAACAATTTGTTTAGATTTTATACACCAACCATAAGGCAGATCACATTTTTTATTATGTTGTCAGTCTGTCTTTTCCAGCTTTGTTTCTGCACAATAACAAAAGTTGTGTTATGTCTACAGTCATCAAACATAGTGGGTGACTTGCATTGGAGATAAGGAAGAACCCTATCAACTTTCGGGTGAACAGGTCACATGTCAAAGTCACTGTGACAAACAAGAAGAAAAATGGCTTCTGAACAGTAATTTGAGTCTTCTACCATCTATGGTTGCCAAACTTTATGGATGGCTAGCACAGTATCATTAGTTTATCATTAGCTCTATATCACTTACCAAGACCAAACTTTGTGGATAGCCTGCAGAAAGAGTAAACAAGAAGCCTATTGATTTTGGGGACAAAAAGGTCAATTTTCAAGGTCATGGTGACTTAAAGAAGTAAAATGGTTTCTGCACAATAAGTTTACATCATAGACAAGGATAAAACTTCATGGTTGCATACACTTGAAGTAAGGAAGAAATATATGGATGTTGGGGTCAAAGGTCACTGTGACTGAAAAGAAAAATTATTTCTGCACAAAAATTTTGACATTGTATCTTCACCAAAGTTTGTGGATGACTTTCATGTTGGATAAGAAAAATATCCTATTGAATTTTTGGTAAAATGTCCAGGTCAACTGTGACTGAAAGAAGAAAACAATTTTTGCTTAATAACTTTTGTTTTAGACTACATGTCTTGACTAAAGTTTGTGGAAGGTTTGTACTTAAGTTATCAAAGAGGACTATTGATTATGGGGTCAAAAAATCAAGGCAATTATGGCTCAAAGAAAAAATGTGTTTTTTTTAAGATTACATTTGTTTTAGAAGAAGTTCCTTGACCAAAATGAGTGAATGGCTTGCACTTAAAGTAATAAAGAGGTCTATTTAGGGGTATAAAGATCAGATCTTATTCCTTTAAGAAAGATTGAAGTAACAGAATCCTTTGGTCATTAATCGCCAGTCAACAATACCCTGCTGGTGCATATAAAAAGTGTTTTTAAACATGGTGTGGACATACAAAATGCCAGTCTTGTTGAAACATTTTTAAATTTTAAGCAAAGACCATATTAGACAGACAAAGGAGATCAGGTATACATGTTTCTATGCATTTGTGGATGACCTGATTAGATTTCATGTTATTATAAAAATATTTAAAATGTTTTGAATTTTTTAATTGTTTTTTATCTGCATGGTGATGTGTTTTTCAAACACAAATGTAATTACATATATTTTTTATGATTTTAATACAGTATGGACGAATTTATTTTACAAAGTTTTATCTTGATAATATTGGGAGCAATCTTTATTCACAATGCATGAAGAGGAGGCATCTTGTTTGGGATCTGTCCATCTGTTCATCCTGAGAAGCACATTAGCAAGATTGCATAAAAACCATACCATTGTCAATGAATACAGTATAACATATTTGTATGCACATGTAACTGACTTGATTAGATTTGTAGGTCATTGCAATGATTTTTCAATTATTTTCCACATTTTAGTTACAGTTATTACTTTTGAATGTTTTTTTCATGTCAAAAATCTTGTTAAGCTAAAATAACCTGAGGTAGAAAATTAAATTTGGTTGGGATAATGGTATTTTTATATAGATGACCTGATTAGATTTTCAAGGTATTATAGCAGTTTTTAAGCTCCCATTGCTTGAAGCAGGGGCATTTTGAATTTATCATGTTTGTCTGTCCCACTGTCTTTTTATACAGCCAGCTTTCTGTCCATAGATGTTTGCATGTCAGAAAGCCAAAAAAAACCCATGTAATATTGACACATACAATTTTGTGTATTCGTATTTAAATGTTTATGACCTGATATTAAGACTGTTAACCGTCCACATCATATTTTACATGTTTTACACATTTTTACATTAGTTTTAGACATTATTATATTTATTTCACACTTTTTTGAACTTTTTGGACTTTTTGATTGAAAACTATGTTAGCATGATTAAGGAAAGTCCTCTTGAGGAAGGCAAATAAAGTTTGGTATACATATTTTATATTTTTATGTAAATGAACAGATCATGTTTTCAAGCTATTATGGCAATTTTCTTCTCTTCACACATTCTTAAACATTTTGGATGTAGACTTTGTGACAGGAACTTTCTTCCAATCATTAGGCAAAACCACTTGAGGTTGGCAAATGAAATTTAATAGGCTTCCTTGTATTCATATGTAGATGACTTGATTGTATTTTCAGGTCCCTTTAGTAATTTTTCAGATTTTTTACAAATTGTATATGCATGCCCTAAAGTGGATCATCTTATTTTATGATGTTGTTTTTCTCTCCATCTCTCTGTCTGTTACAAATTTCCTTTCTGCACAAAATCTGAGTCTTTCACCATCTACAGTTAACAGACTTTGTGAATTGCTTGCACTTGAGGTAAGGAAGAATCCTGTCAAATTTTGGATCAACAGGTCAAAGATCAAGGTCATTGTGACTGAATAAATAAAATTATTTCCACACAATAGCGTTAGTTCTACACCACAGATATGGACCAACTTTTTGGATGGCATTCCTTTGGTGTAAGCCTATAGTTTTTGAGTAAAAGTGACTGAAACTAGAACAATGGTTTCTGCACAATTACATTAGTTCTACATGACAGACCTGGGCATACCTTAATGGATGACTTAGCCTTGGGTATGGAAGAAGCCCATCAGTTTTGTATCCAAAAGTTAAAAGGTCAAGGCCACTGTGAATTAAAGAAGAAAAATAGTTTCTGCACAATAATTTCAGTTATCTATAACAAGGACTTTTAAACATGGTGTGTAAATATAAGTTGCCATTCATGGTACTATTGTTTCTATTTGTCCTTTAATTTTTCATTTTGCAGTGTGACATTGGGGGCATACATGCTTTATGGATGAAGATACAAAAATAGAGAAACTTTTGTTTTTATACCATATACAATTCACAGCATTAGAAAAGAAATATGCAGAAACTGTCCCACTGACCCAGATTTCTTAGCTAAATGCTTTTTCATTGGCTATTAGGCAAACATCTATCAGGTGAGTGACCTTGGTGAGCAACCTTGTTTGTTGGTGCAGTTAGAAACAATCTTATTATCATAATTAAACAAAACCAACTTGAGGTGGACAAATGAGATTAAGTATGCAGATTGGTTGATGACCTGGTTAGATTTTCATATTTTGAAGACCTTGTTCGATATTCAAGCCATTGCAATAATTGTTTAATTTTGTACACAATTTTGAATGTTTTGTACTTTAACTGTTTCATTTGCTATGGGTGCATATATGTTTTACAAAGACAAATCTTTCCTCTTCTACCACTACTCCTAAACTTGGTTTTTAGTAACTTGCCACTTGTTCCAAACCTTAATTATGTAAACAGGTCAAAGATAACTGCAGCCAAATTTGTTTGTGTTTTTCTGTGTCATAAATTAGCTCCAGTATTGATTTGGCTGGATTTATTAACACTGTATCACAGGCGCTTAATGATAAGGGTTTTGTGATCAATGGATTTTATCATCACCTGAATTCACAGTATTGAACCAGTCAGCCAGTTTCATCTTTTCCACTATTCAGTGTGCTGATGTTTTTTTATTTATATTAATTCTATGTGATATTTTGTTGTTTCTTTTTCCTTCAGATTTTCATTAAAACAGGCAAAAAGTTGTACATATTTACCAGAAATAAAAAAAGTCCAGGCATACAGGTTTTAGTAGTGTGGAATTGTGTGACTGTTATTAATAATACTGATTCCAATTAGTGGATGGTTCAAATCACAATATTTTAGTGTCATGAAACTTTACCAAATTTTTCAGATCAGTATATTACCAACCTAAAAATTTTTGAAATTGCTAGTGTGGAGAAGTAAATTTTTGGATCAAATGATTTACAGTTTTTGTTTTCTTAAAAGAAAATAGCAAAAACTATCATCTAGTGAAACAGTATTAAGTAAGTTGATAATTGATCCCTTGGTGTCATTGTTTATATTATGTATATAGCTAGTACAATCAGCATACATTTTTAATGAAAATTAGTTTTCCTGGCTAAATTTCCTACAAGTTTGCTCACTATATTTGGATGCATTGTTGTAATATCAACGGTTCCATGATTTAATACATATAATCTAGATGCATCACTGCTGTGACCTAATATATGTAATTAAGATGCATTGATGATACAAGATTTGAACAGTCATCACTGCCTCACCAATGGAATAGTTGTTAAATTCTTGTTACATGTCCTACTTATGTCCTAAATAGATTTAGAAAGAAGAATTCATCCAATGGAATATAATATACGGTTATGTATACTAACATGAATAATCCCAAATAAGATGTAATATATGTGCATTTGTTACATCTTAAAAGTGCATGCATGAAAGTGAAACTCGTTTATTATTTCCTGTTGGAAGTATATTGTGTATCGGTATTATGAATGGATGCAAACTGATGATCAAATTTGTGTTTATATATTTCAGATTGATGTCCTTACCGGCAGGTGTGTACAGACATTATTGTGGTTGGCAAGTGAACTGAGACCAAATTCACCCACCTCCTTAATATCTGGAATACAGAGTATCATTATAACTTGATCTTTGTGTATACAGTCTGACAACATGACCTTTTCTACTAGATAAGATGTACTTTTTATTTGACCTCACAAGGTTTCTTCTTTGTTTCTTCAGGTTGCTGATAAAAGATGCTACAGGCCACTCAAGTGATTCCTAGTATCTTGTGTGTTCTCAGATAGGGATATGGGATGTTCATTACAGTATTGGGAATTATCCTTATTATTGCCATTATACTAAGATGTCTGCTTCTAAGCCACCCAACTTGAGCAGACGACAAGCTTTAAGGAGGAAAGGCTACAGCTGGAGGGCTCAAAATGAGGTATGTGACTGATTGAAAATACAAACTGGGATCTGTCATTCCTTTTCATCCATCAGAAAGAAAATCATTCTAAAGTAGGTGTGGTCAAGATAGTGACATAGCCAGAAATCCAAAACAAGTTTGACACTTTCAGAATGGAGAAAATAGGTATTCCTCTCTCAAAATAAACACAGAATTAGTTGATGAGTTTTTGCAATAGCATCTGCTACCCAGTAATGTCATCTAAGTACAAAAAAAATCAATTAGGATTTTGAAATTCAAAAGCATCAAATCAATAAATACATTAATTAAATCTTTCCTTGGCAGAAATATACTTATTTCAGCTCTTACTCTGTTCACAATATTTGTGGTGAAATTTAAATGAGAGGTAGTAATTTATACATGTCCACTGGCAACAAGTATTGAGATTTCATTAGAGAGATGCTAGTGACCTGGTGGGCAACAGTATTGATATTTCCTTAAAGAGATGCTAGTGATCTGGTGGGCAACAAGTATTGAGATTTCATTAGAGAGATGTTAGTGATTTGGTGGGCAACAAGTGTTGAGACTTTATTAGAGAGATTCTAGTGACCTGGTGGGTAAAAAATATTGAGATTTCATTAGAAAGATGCTAGTGATCTGCTGGGCAACAAGTAATAAAATTTCTTTACAGAGATGCTAGTGACCTTGTTTGCAACAAGTATTAAGATTTCATTAGGGAGGTGCTAGTGACCTGGTCATGAACATGAATTTATTGGGGATGTTGATAATCTCAAATACTGTGAATTTACCATTATTATCTCTGGGACCATACCAATTTTTGTGGATTTTGTGGTTGCAATAAACCAAAAATTTTTGGGCACAACAAACAACAATCCTTCTGTGCGAACAATTGCACATCTTGTGTCTTCTCATCTCCAACCCATGAATTTGTATGTATCCGCCATATTCAATGTAATATCCAAACATGACTAATAAGCAGACATACATCTTTTGATCACCACTAACAAAAATTATTCATTGTATGTGCTCATTTCTCCATCAATTCATGCCTTGTAAGAGTGACACAGCCACTAAATATGTATAGAATATCATGATTTTCTTGTAACCTACTACCAAGGATGCATGCTGTCTTGTTACTTCTCAACTTTGCAGGTTAAATAAGTCTCATATACAGATCTTAAATGTGTTTTATTGGGTCTAACTATAGTGGGACAGAGAATGAGTTGACAAATTTCTCAGAACAGGAGCTAACACTTCTAGTACGTACATAAATGCCATGTAGATGCTGTATATGGCATTTGTAGGTGTGTGGTTACTATGACAAACTTTTACCTCATGGAATTTGTCTAACAGCACATCAGCACAGTCCTGGTTATATAACGCTAATTAAAAGTTATTTAACTGTAGGGGTAAAAAAAAAATTTAGGAAGGTAAACCCCTCACAATAAATATCAAGAAGATAAAATATAAACATGTTGGCTTACAAGATAAAATATTAAAGGCATATATGTTTAAATTTGTTTATAAGGTATGTAAATAGAAGGTAAAGGAAAAAGCAAATTAATTAAATTCATACAGTATAGCATCCAAATTACATTGAAAACTTGTATCTCAAGATGGAAGTTGATACACTAGAAAAGAATACATTGGTGTACACAGGCAAAATATGCGTGTATGAGGGGTGCAACTCATCAATGATGGGCTATATGTTCTGAAGCTTGTTGTGGAGTTTTCGTTACACATATTTTGCCAAGTGGATAGATTATGCATGGTGGTTTATTTGGCCTAAAGACAGCATCATATGTAGGGTTAGATGGATTAAAGGATAGTTTGGTAGTTGTCAGAAGGTGGTGAGATTTGATGAGAGATCCCCCACCTCTTATAGTTTTGGTTATTGTTAGGTAGGAGATGATAGACCACAGTATTATTGCCCAGATCAAGTAACCAATAAAATAAAATATGAAATTAATAAATGGAATGCAGACATATAAAATAGAACAACACAAGTCCCCATATGTAAAATATAACAAAAATTGAATCAATTACATAAACAAAATTAAATTGAACATGACATTGGAATGATTCACTTTCTCTTAGAGTTACAGAATTTTATGTAAATTCAGTTAGCCATTCTGTTATAATGATAGAATTAATTTCGTAATATAATCAAGTGACTGATCGAATTCAAATTGAAGGCATGTCTGCATCACCCGTTGCTTCCAATCTTTTCCAAATCACTGTTGGAGCTAGGTCAGCATTTCCCTATTTCTTTCTCCTCTCTCTCTCTCCTCTAGCCTCTTCAGGTCCTCAATCTGTTGGTTGCAGACATGCTCTCTTTCCACTGTACAGTGAGGTATGGAACCAACATTTTCCTTCAAATAAAAAATATAATACCGAACCTAAATGCCAGTCAGATTTTTTTCTCCTGGAATCAACTAATATTCCCGCTCTTTTTGCATCAGATATTGTCTGTTGAAATTCAACAAAGCTAGCTATGGTCAGTTTGCAACCACATACATGTACTGATACACAATCCTATTAATGAGAACTTATGTCTTTTCTAGTGGCTAGTCACATTCTTAACTGGAACATGATATAATTAACCTTCTTTGATAAACCACCATACCCCACTGTGGCTATAAATTACCAGCTGAACTGTGCCAGTTGGCACATGCTCCTCGATTTTTGGTTGAAGAGAATTCACAACTTAATTACACATGAATTAGTGGACTTCATTCCTTGTCCTAACTATGTTACTTTGCTAATTAGTGATTCATTGACATAGACATAGTAAAATTAATTATCAGCGTATGTAATACAAATCATTTAAGATAGATAACTTACTCCTTACAAGCTTACATCAATGAACATACATTGTATCCAATTGAGATTAACCTTGTGCTTTATTTGAGACACATCTTCCTTTGAAGTGGAATCTCTCTCCTTTTGTCTCCCACACTTTCCAACACATGTCCTTATACAATGTAATGAGAAATCTTATATTTCCCGGAACTAAATTCTGGCTTGTCTCAGAAACATAGACTGATTAATTTCACAAGGGGAATTTCTTAAAAGCCTGAATTTTGTCAGAGAACACACACACCCTTGTTTACCGTAGTCAGTTAGGATTACTTCTCTAAATGCCAAAAATTTTATCACTCCCATCAAAGTTAGAATATTCCACTCTAGATCACCTTTACTAATACTTATTCTGTAAAATATCATTTTATGACACCTGTTTCAAATGGCCCAAGATTTCCTAAAATTTTCTTTGGTTTGTCTCAACTCTTGTAATTTTGTTAACATAGCCATCTTCCATGTTTATGACCATTATCGAAAGGACCCTAATTAAAATTCAGTTCATACCTCAGACAGAGCAGATTCCATCCCACACATTCAACAATTTATGGCAAGGCCAACCTTTACATCAGTCTTATTTTTTGCATGTCACACCAACCATGACAGAAGGCACTGCAAAATTATTCTACAAAATTTTGCACCCTTACCTTGTCTCCTGGCCAAGTCATACCAAAGGCATAAAAATCATGCTAGCAGCTGACTTGCTTGATGCTGATTATTGAGAATAGTGTTAGAACTGGTTGGCCTGGTGTCACACTAGGTGGAACATGATTCTACATGTCTGTGGCATGATGCCCCTGTGCTAGACATTACTATAAACTGCCACACGCTGCAGACATCATAGCAATAGGACAGGAAAATTATTAAAGCTACATTAAAAATCCAAACCATGCACACACACACCCTTACAGCAGTATACTTACTATAGAGCCTGTTTCATTTGCCTGAAATAAAGAGAAAGCTCATCACTAATAATAGAGCATTTTGAAAATGAAGTGTTAGATTCTGATAGACAATGTCTGTGTTCCTGACTGAATGAGATCAAGCATCTGCTGGTAAGATTTATACAGAACTGAGCCTTAGTCAGGTTTACATCTTACTACTAAACTGCTATATAGCAGGGCTAAGATTCAAAATCTGTGCTTGCAATGATTCATATTAAATCAAGGTCTTTTTCAAATTTTTCCCTGAAGTATGTAGTGTGCAGGAGAAAAGTTAGTTTATGGCAAGAAAATAAATCAGCAAAATGTAGACACCTTCACAACAAGGATGAGAAAACTGTTAAGATAGAGTTGTGGGTTATCATGAATTTTATGCAATCAGCAGAAGTACATACAGTTTTAGATTTAAAAAATTTGGAAACATTTTCTCCTGACCATTTCTGATCTCAGTACAATAATACCTTTTGTTAATGTTCATTGGTATGCACATGATTTTACCTGTTGTAGATCAGAGCTGTTTATGTATGATGACCAGCTATTGTATTAAGACATTTGACTGTTTTTCATTTTGATGTTGAAAGGTTGACTGACAATATGCTGCCATGAGGTATACACCAGTATTATGAGGATAGCTTTCAGAAAGGGTGGTACATACCTTAATTAGAGCTGTCAGAAAGGGTGGTATCTACCTTAATTATAGCTTTCAGAAATGGTGGTACCTACTTTAATTATGGCCTTCAAAAAGGGTATTACATACCTTAATCATAGCTTTCAGAAAGGTTGGTATCTACCTTAATTATAGCTTTCAGAATAGGTCATTCTCAGTGTCTCTTAGACCTGGGTTGAATAGGTCATTCAGATTATGCTGTAATTCTGTATCACTTAGACATGGGTTAAATAGGTCATTCATTTTATGCTGTACTTCCATGTCCCTTAGACCTAAGTTGAATATATTATTTATTTTATGCTGTACTTCCATGTCCCTTAGACCTGGATTGAATGTAAGGGTGCAAATTTCTGTCGATCTATGAAGAGCATATTAATTTGGGCAGGTGAACGATTAATTAGATTTATAGGGACCAATGCACGTTAAATCACCATAATGCATGGATTGTTAATGTCTGTGTCATGAGAGGAGTGGTTCTTAATTAAGCATTTGTTTATTTAATAAGTCAGACAGACAGGAAGAATAGGGATAACTTCAATCTTGTATCGGAATTGTCAGATTTTAGATTTTCCAGAATTAGTTTTTTGGGAATCTAGAGGTCATGCAGACTACAATTTGGCGTCTAAGTTATTGAAGGTGGGAGATACATTTAATCCGGATTGGTTACGCTAAATAAGGGTGTGATTCCCACACGAAAATTCTTGGTTTTAATATGTCCCATCACAAAATTTTTAGTCAGTCTACGCTTTTCTGCAAGAGGAAACAAATGTAGGAGACTCCGAGTTTGAATTTAGAAGAAATTCACTCATAAATAATTATCCAAGGGATTGGATGTCTGGAAAGTCGATGGACACGATTTTGGTGGTAGAAGCGAGTGAAGCTTGAAAACACAAGGTATTTTGCACCAGTCTCATGTAATTCATTGATATCAATATAATGATTTGTTTCATTTATTTGCTTATATTTGCATGAATTTATTTGTTTAAATTCGTAGATCAATTTTCTTGATATGAATACAACTGTGAGTTCATTAATGATATTCTTTATATAAGTTTGACGAATTGTTTGAATGTGTAGTCTTGATTGTTATAGGAAAATATGTATCTAAGAATTTCATGCCTTACTTTAGTTAATATGAGTTATGAGAATCCGTGTGAATTCACCAACCTTAGATGATTTCACGTATGATAAAGACTTGAGTGCGTATTGACTGAAATTAACGTTGTTAAACCATGAAGTGAGATTTCATATATGCTAGAGACTTGAATGTGTGTATTCGCTAGAAATAATGTAGTTAAGCCATGTAATGAATGTCATTCATTCATTTGTGTAATTGAGACAAGACCAGAACTGATGTCTCGGGGGATGATAATGTGAGTCAAGTTGAAATAGCCGTTAGGAAGTACATTAATCTTATGAAACTAGGTTTGTTTATGGTCTGCCATGTTTAGCTTGACCAGAGAGCCTTTGGTATCTGTTTGACTTCTGATAGAACTATATCTGACATAATGAGAGGGCAGTAATGATCTATTCCCAGTAGGATATCTGACAGAAGATTTAGGTTGCTTCTTTGTTTATTTTTGGAAGATGAAGGTGAAATAGCTCTATAGGACATATCCACATACCTACCTATCGAAGTATCTATGTATCACGTACTTACATATCCACCTACCCACATAAAGTTCGAGGGCCGAAAGAGGCGAGACTATAGAGAGCGGAGAAGTGAAAAGGAAAGTGGAATGGACCAAGAATAACAGCCACAGTGAATTTGGAATGAATCGGAAATAATCAGGTTATGAAGTTGTACAAGGCAATGACTTTGATCGTTCACTCGATTCTGTGATGAACTAATTCTATCATTTAAAACAGATCGGCTATTTATATAAGCATATTTGTGTTTTGAAATTCGGTGAATGATTTATTTCAAAAAGAAGTGTATCTTTCCTATTGTAATACATTGTCACTGTTGTTTATGTAATTAAATTGTTATTTTCATGTACTGGGGCTCATGTCATTCTGTTTTATATATCTGCTCAGATCTCTATCTATTCCACCTATAAGTTTCACACTTTATATTGATATTTACTCGATCCGGGCAATAACACCAAAGGCAATCACCCTCTATATCTATCTGATGATAACCAAATTTCCACTACAACCCACCCCAACAAAGTGGGGGCTACACAGCATTGAATATATTGTTTATTTTATGCTGTACTTCCATGTCCCTTAAACCTAGGTTGAATATATTATTTATTTTATGCTGTACTTCAGTGCCCCTTAGACCTAGGTTGAATATATTATTTTATGCTGACTTCCATGTCCCTTAGACCTAGGTTGAATAGATTATTTATTTTATGTTGTACTTCCATGTCCCTTAGACCACAGTTGAAGAGGTCATTCATTTTATGCCATATTGTCCCTTAGACTTAGGTTAAATAGGTCATTCATTGCATGCCGTATTTCCATGTCCCTTAGACCTAGGTTGAATGGGTTATTTATTTTATGCTGCACTTCCATGTCCTTAGACCTAGGTTGAATAGATTATTTATTTTATGCTGTACTTCCATGTCCTTAGACCTAGGTTGAATAGATTATTTATTTTATGCTGCACTTCCATGTCCTTAGACCTAGGTTGAATAGATTATTTATTTTATGCTGAACTTCCATGTCCTTAGACCTAGGTTGAATAGATTATTTATTTTATGTTGTACTTCCATGTCTCTTAGACCACAGTTGAAGAGGTCATTCATTTTATGCCATAGTGGTTAAATAGGTTATTCATTGCTCGCTGTACTTCCATATCCTTTAGACCTTGTTTCAGTAGGTCATTCCTGGTTTGCCACACTTCCATGCCCCATAGACCTAGGTTGAATAGGTTATTAATTTTATACTGTACTTATATGTCCCTTAGGCCTAGTTTAAACAGGTTTTTCATTTTATGATGTACTTCCATGTCCCTTAGACCTAGGTTGAATAGGTTTTTCATTTTTATGATGTACTTTTTTCATTTTATGATGTACTTCCATGTCCCTTAGGCCTAGGTTGAATAGGTTATTCATTTTATGATGTACTTGCCTGTCCCTTAGACCTAGGTTAATAGGTTATTCATTTTATGATGTACTTGCCTGTCCCTTAGACCTAGGTTGAATAGGTTTTTCATTTTATGATGTACTTGCCTGTCCCTTAGACTAGGTTGAATAGGTTTTTCATTTTATGATGTACTTGCAGGTCCTTTAGACCTAGATTGAATAGGTTATTCATTGTACGCTGTACTTCCATGTCCTTAGACCTATGTTGAATAGGTTTTTCATTTTATGTTGTACTTCCATGTCCTTACACCTAGGTTGAATAGGTCATTCATTTTATGCCGTACTTCCATGTCCTTACACCTATGTTGAATAGGTTTTTCATTTTATGCTGTACTTCCATGTCCTTACACCTAGGTTGAATAGGTTATTAATTTTATGCTGCACTTCCATGTCCTTAGACCTAGGTTGAATAGATTATTTATTTTATGCTGCACTTCCATGTCCTTAGACCGAGGTTGAATAGATTATTTATTTTGTGTTGTACTTCCATGTCTCTTAGACCACAGTTGAAGAGGTCATTCATTTTATGCCATAGTGGTTAAATAGGTTATTCATTGCTCGCTGTACTTCCATATCCTTTAGACCTTGTTTCAGTAGGTCATTCCTGGTTTGCCACACTTCCATGCCCCATAGACCTAGGTTGAATAGGTTATTAATTTTATGCTGTACTTATATGTCCCTTAGGCCTAGTTTAAACAGGTTTTTCATTTTATGATGTACTTACCTGTCCCTTAGACCTAGGTTGAATAGGTTTTTCATTTTATGATGTACTTGCCTGTCCCTTAGACCTAGGTTGAATAGGTTTTTCATTTTTATGATGTACTTTTTTCATTTTATGATGTACTTGCCTGTCTCTTAGACCTAGATTGAATAGGTTATTCATTTTATGATGTACTTGCCTGTCTCTTAGACCTAGATTGAATAAGTTATTCATTTTATGATGTACTTGCCTGTCTCTCAGACCTAGATTGAATAGGTTTTTCATTTTATGATGTACTTGCCTGTCCCTTAGACCTAGGTTGAATTGGTTTTTCATTATATGATGTACTTTCCTGTCCCTTAGGCTATGTTGAATAGGTTTTTCATTTTATGATGTACTTGCAGGTCCTTTAGACCTAGATTGAATAGGTTATTCATTGTACGCTGTACTTCCATGTCCTTAGACCTATGTTGAATAGGTTTTTCATTTTATGCTGTACTTCCATGTCCTTACACCTAGGTTGAATAGGTCATTCATTTTATGCCGTACTTCCATGTCCTTACACCTAGGTTGAATAGGTTTTTCATTTTATGCTGTACTTCCATGTCCTTACACCTAGGTTGAATAGGTTATTAATTTTATGCTGCACTTCCATGTCCTTAGACCTAGGTTGAATAGGTCATTCATTTTATGCTGTACTTCCTTGTCACTTAGACCTAGGTTGAATAGGTCATTCATTTTCTGCTGTACTTCCATGTCCTTTGACCTAGGTTGAATAGGTCCTTCATTTTATGCTGTACTTCCATGTCCTTAGACCTAGGTTGAATAGGTCATTCATTTTATGCTGTACTTCCTTGTCACTTAGACCTAGGTTGAATAGGTCCTTCATTTTATGCTGTACTTCCATGTCCTTAGACCTAGGTTGAATAGGTCATTCATTTTATGCTGTACTTCCATGTCCTTAGACCTAGGTTGAATAGGTCCTTCATTTTATGCTGTACTTCCTTGTCACTTAGACCTAGGTTGAATAGGTCATTCATTTTCTGCTGTACTTCCATGTCCTTTGACCTAGGTTGAATAGGTCCTTCATTTTATACTGTACTTCCATGTCCTTAGACCTAGGTTAAATAGATTATTCATTATGCTGTACTTTCATATAGATTCGTTAGCTTTCTTCAAGTCATTAACTATTGCTACTACATGTTCTTTCTTTATGAAACCATGTCTAATAAATGTTTCAAATCAGACTTGATAGTCATTTGTATTTTCTTGGCATCTAATTCCATGCTGAAAGCCTGAGTTAGCTTTCCTTTCAAAGACAAACATAGAATGCAACATTTTTCAAGAAATCTTAACACAAGCTTTAACAATACAGAAAATAAAATTGTCTCCACTAATTTTGCCTCTTAGCCCCCTAAATTAAGTTTTAAATCACACTGAAATTTTAGGTAATCTAAATATATAGCTTTTGTGCTTTTCCAATATGGTAATGTTTAAATACAATAAAATAATATAATTGAAGCATAAAGAACAAAATGTTTGACTTATCCAGTATACCCCCACTTGATGGAAAACCCTCTGTACCCAAGAGGTGTTGTAGCTCAGTGGTTATTATGCTGGAGTTCTATGCAAGAGGACTGGGTTAGATCCCCAGAGCAGACCAGACCAGGCCAGGCCAGACCAGACCAGACCAGGTCAAGGCAGATGCTATAATGTATTCTTAAGTTAGACAGTTGACTCTGATTGCCCAATACAAACTACATGTAGTTACAGCCACTAGTCAAAACATCTTCAAGCAAGGTTTAACCTAATAAACCAGATTGCTTTTATGCATATTTAGTGAACATCAATAAATTTTTTGCCCCATTGCAAAAGTCAACATGTTAAATGACCAATATGTTTCCAGAGGACAGTCCACTACATAAAGGCTTGTGTCCATCTTGAGTTATGCCGACAATGTTGTTTTCTGATAATGTTGTAGAGAAACCATTTCTAAATCTAAATATATCAGAATCCATTGGATTCGATAAAATGCCAAACTACATGTATACACTGAAACTGGTTGTAAAGGAACTTGCTCTTTTTAATGTTTCCTTTTTCAACATTCATTTGAAAATGATGAACTTCCTTTAAACTGGAAATATTTTGATGTTGCTGCCATCTTCAGATAAGTTGATAAAAGTGCACCATTTAAATATAGACCTGTTTTGCTAACTGTGTTCTGTGTAAATACATGGCATGTTAACACTTTTAGTCAAATTATGGATTATCTTGGCCACAAAAAGATCTTAGTATATTTTCAACATGAATTTAAGTGAAATCATTCTTGTGAAACTTGTTTGATTACTGTCATGGAAGATATTGCCAGAACATTTGATTTGTTATGGCATTGACAGTCAGACAACAAACTGAATCAATACTTGGCTAGCTCAAAGAACCCAACGGGACTTCCTGGATTGAGAAACATCTTTAACGTAGAGGGTTATTTCCAATGTTCCACAGGGTACAGTTCTGAGTCCATTATTGTTTTTGCTTTACATTATTGGCATGGCTGATGTTATTTCCACTATTAGATTATTCACACATAATTGGATTTTACACAGAGCTATAAATACTGCTGGTGATTAAATAATGAATTGAACTTTTTGAAATGATCTAAGCACTCTGTTGACTGGTCAGACCAATCGCTCATGAGATTTAATACTTCACTGGTCAGACTGATGACTCACAAGATTCAATAATTGACTGTCAGACCTTTGACTCATGAGATTCAGTAATTGACTGGTCAGACTGATGATCCATGAGATTCAATAATTGACTGGTCAGACTGATGGCTCATGAGATTCAATAACTGACTGGTCAGACCAATAGCTCATGAGATGCAATAGCTGACTGGTCAGACTGATGACTCATGAGATTCAGAAACTGACTGGTCAGACTGATGATCCATGAGATTCAATAACTGACTGGTCAGACCAGTGTTTCAGGAGATTCAGTAACTGACTGGCCAGGCTGATGGCTCATGAGATTCAATAACTGACTGGTCAGACTATTGACTCATGAAATTCAATAATTGACAATTCAGTCTGATGGCTCTTGAGATTAATTAAATTACTGGCTTACCAAAGGCTCATGAGATTAAATAATTGATTGGTCAGACCAATTCCTCATGAGATTCAATACTTGACTAGTCAGGCTGATGGCTTATGAGATTCAGTAATTGACTGGTCAGACAGTTAACTCATGAGATTCAATACTTGACTGGTCAGACCAATCATTGATGAAATTCAATAACTGATTAGTAAGACCAATCACTCATGAGATTCAATAACTGACTGGTCATACCAGTGGCTCATGAGATTAATAATTGACTGGTGTTCATAAGATTCCATACCATCAAGTGCTATGCTCTTCATGTCACAAGACTGAATGAACCATACTGTACTGAGTTTACAGTGTATAAGATACAAGACTCTGTGTGTGTGTGTGTGTGTGTGTGTGTGTGTGTGTGTGTGTGTGTGTGTGTGTGTGTGTGTGTGTGTGTGTGTGTGTGTGTGTGTGTGATTTAGATTTTTAACGTAGCTTTAACAATTTTTCAGTCATAATGCTATGATGTCTTTAGTGTGACAGTTTATAGTGATGCCTAGCACTGGGGCATCATGCCGCAGACATGTGGCATAATGTCCCACCCAGTCACATTATCCTGACACCAGGCTGACCAGTCCTAACACTAACCTCTTAATGCTAAGCGCCAAGTGAGGCAGCTGTTAGTACTAGTACTAAGTGTCAACCAAAATTAGCAGCAATCCATATCATGGTGTTGAACAATATATCCAAAATATAACCAACAAAAGTTCCAAGTAGACTTCTACATATTCAAGTGAATATTGGACCTTATTTCCTTAGCTTTTAAAGGCAGCACTTTCTTTGTTTTCCCATGTGACAACCCATTGATCAAGCCACTAGTTTGACACTTTCTCAGTGACAAATAACAGAGGGTGGTTATTTGAACTCCCTGTGATGTTGCTGCACAAGTGACACATGTTCACTTGCATCCTTTAATAGATTTCACACATTGTATGATCAAAAGTGTTACTTATGGAGCCCAAGCTCAATTTCTACATACGTGTCTGCATATAACAGTGAGGCTGAGAAAACAGAGCTTGATGATATATATGATGACTAGATGACTGATTTACAATGACTAAATAATTATTGAGGATTTCAGAACTTTGTCAAACACTGAAGATGAATTAATGGACTTTGTACTAGATAACATTATATCTGGTACAGGATATTGTGAATCACAAAAATGTGGACTTAACTTTCATTGTTTATTTGTAAGACATGTGGAGTTAACATATTACGGGATATTGTGAATCAGATCATTCTGAACTGTTTATATATCAATAGGTGATCTGTAATTTAATTCATGGATTTATCATATAAATGGATTTAAAATATTAAACAATAAGGATTTTAATGGATATAATTTGAGCAAACTGTAAGTTGTCAATTTAATTGTGACATAATCCACTGGGCAATGTAAATGTATTTTACACTGGCTTTATCATTATCAATCTATATATTCACTTGGGCTTGTTTATTTTTCCAAAGTGTAAATCTGACTTACTATGATAAGTCACCTTTCAGATGGATCAAACTTGCAGAATACACCTTGACTTATAAGAAGGTCAAAAGAAATTGGCTTTTTGTAGCCATGAAAGGGGTAGTGTTGACTTATAGTCAAGTGGACTTGTAAGTGAGGGGTAGCGTTGACTTATAGTCAAGTGGACTTGTAAGTGAGGGGTAGCGTTGACTTATAGTCAAGTGGACTTGTAAGTGAGGGGTAGCGTTGACTTATAGTCAAGTGATCTTGTAAGTGAGGGGTAACGTTGACTTATAGTCAAGTGGACTTGTAAGTGAGGGGTAGCGTTGACTTATAGTCAAGTGGACTTGTAAGTGAGGGGTAGCATTGACTTATAGTCAAGTGGACTTGTAAGTAAGGGGTAGCATTGACTTATAGTCAGGTGGACTTGTAAGTAAGGGGTAGCGTTGACTTATAGTCAAGTGGACTTGTAAGTGAGACTTATAGTCAAGTGGACTTGTAAGTGAGACTTATAGTCAAGTAGACTTGTGAGACTTATAGTCAAGTGGACTTGTAAGTGAGAACATACAGTACTAAGACTAGTTACATGGAAAAAATGAAACACTCCCCTTCCCTGCACAGAGCATGTGGAAGAACAATGATGCCATTCACATAAATGATATCACAATACTAATTAAATTATCTTATTCTGCCCTCAGTATACATGACATTTTGCTAATGATGTCCCATCTTGCATATGTTTTCACAAGGCCCCTTACATTACAACCACACCATACTGCCCACTGAAACTCAGCTTACCATTCAAATTAGATATCAGCCAGTTCATCTAACAACAATTAAGTCACACTGTTGCATTTTTGTTTATGCAGTCCTTGTGCACATTTCACTGGGAAATACAGATGATCCAACGTGGTGGAAAGATTTAGCTTTATCATTGAAATGCACAGCTAATAACTGAGCTTCCTCTGAAAATAATGTCCCAGAAATTTGACCATTTTTGAAAATTTATGCAAATGATGCTGATCTGCCATCAAATATGGAAAAATCCCTATAAATAGAAAAACTTTTAACAGTTTGATCTTTAAAAGCTGAGCAGAATTTGACGACCTTGACAAAAAGTGTCCTGACATTGAAGTGTTATAATGTTGGACAATGATGCTCATGTGCCATCAAATATGGATAAAGATACGAGAAAACAGAGAAGCCTTGAAATAGTTATTTTCATGGTATTAAATGGCATTCAAAGAAATTTCTATAGAAGGCACTCTACTGACCAAGATTTTGTTGCAGTAGTAACAATAGCAGTACGGAACAATAGGTCACAAGTTGCTTTTACATAGGAGGATAGGTTTGAACTTGATAAATAAAGTTTTCAGCACTCAGTTCTCATGAAATCAGGTGGCCTAAGTGGTTAGAGTATCCACCTTGGATGCAGGAGGTTGCAGGTTCAAAAATTCCCAGCCCAGCCATATCAAAGACTTATAAAAATGGTAGTAGCAGCTGCCTCGCATGGCACTCAGCATTATGACGTTAGTGTTAGGACTGGTAAGCCTGGTGTCAGGATAATGTGACTGGGTAAGATATCATGCTACATGATGCCCCAGTGCTAGACATCACTTTAAACTGTCACACTGCAGACATCGTAGCGATATGACTGAAATTGTTAAAGCTATGTTATAAATTTAAATCACACGCACACTTCTCAGCAAACCCAGCAGTAACACTCAGACAGTTCTCATCAAACTCAATAGCAGCACTTATTTCTCAACAAACCCAGTAGCAGCACTCAGTTCTTATCAAACCCAATAGCTGTACTCGCTTCTCGGCAAACATCATAGATGGATGAGAAATATTTGGTATCATTCTAAAATATGCTTGTGCCTGATGGTCCACAAAATCTGGTTGACAGAAAATAGTAGTACCCAATTTTTTCATGGTGTACCATTAAGCTTATAACTGTGCTAGGAGCTTTCCAATTTTTGTATATTTATGTGGATTTTTAGACTACTTTACTGTGGCAGACTATTAAAGTGATGCAGGTTGTTTCTTTTAATAGTAGGGCATAGGGAAATGGAAACTAAGTGCATTTCCCAAAGACATACTGAGATAGCTGACAAGGGCTAGCTTGGACAGGTATGAAATCCACATATTACAGTGTAATTGCTGAGTATTTAAAGACATTATACAGTGTGACCCTGCTATAACACGGTAGTTGGGAGCCATAGAACCAGACCGTGTTATAGACCGAACCGTGTTACAAGCAACCAGGTCAGTTAACTGAAGAAAATGATGCATGGACCCCCAAAAATTTGGGGGAGGGGGTTTAGGTAATAAATGAGGCGCAAAATACATGCTTCATTGGCACAGTTACCATCTTAAATGGATGCATATTGAATGAGAAATACACCTGTAGTGAAAACAGAGAAGGCATATATAATATTTTACTTTATTCAGAAACCTACACATTGGTATATGTACGTGTATACTATTTATATGTACATGTCTAATGTATAGCATGAATAGAGAGTATCAACACCGTGTACTTACCCACGAATCTCATCACATACATTGAATATACAGGTACTTCTATTTAAAATATGCACGCACACAGATTTGAAATATTCACTAATTTTGTAACAGGTCATATATGTCTGAATTCATTGGTAACAAAATAGCACAATCATGTAACAAATGATGAAGGATATTTACTTGAAAAGTTCATACTTACGAACGCTACCAACGGCAGCTAAAAACAAAACTAACTTTTACTGACATGAACTTTTTTCCTGCAAAAAGGAAACTTTCACGCCAAGTAAACGTGTGCCAGTCAAGTTGGAAAAGGAAACAATCCATCAGATTCCATTGCTTTTATTTAAATTTCCTACTGACTCCCTTTGAAGGAAGGTTCTTTGTTTTTATTGAAGATTGTAATAGGCTTTCTTTCATGAAGGGTGCATGCGTTATTGACATCACTGCTAAAGGGTAGCTTTGGAGAACCGAAACAAATGCCCGTTTCTTATTGTGGCGGCAACATCAATTAATTGTATTGCATGACTGAGATTGAATTTTTTTCCCCTTGCTTAGTCTGTTTTCATAACAATCGGTGCTTCAAAGGTAATCTGTTTTCTTTGAAATTTCAGCAAACTATTTTATCTGGCTACATTTGTAAAAAAAGGAACTGGCTGTCATTTGATTGTAGCTCCCTGTCTATTGACTAGTGCAACAAGTAAGACCTGGGGGGGGGTATTTTTTTTGTTTTTTATACATTTGTGGTAGTGGAGTGATACTGCCTTGCACGCATGCGTCAGAAATTTTAAAAAAGGGTCAACGGTCGATAGAGATACAGTTGTTCTGGGATTACTACAGAAAATGTGAGTGTTCTGAAGGATTAAATTCTGAGTGAAAAGAAGAGGAATTTTCTTACCACCCAAATACAAATGTCAATTTATGTAAATATATTAATTACTAGTGAGCGGCCAAAAATCTGACGAACGATAGATTATGAGATAATGCCTCATCCTGTTGATTTCTGCTACCAGAAATGTCCAAAAAAAAGCGGATAACTCACAACATACAGTACTCATGCTAGATGTCAACATAAGCGGATTATGATATAACAATGCAGTGTTAAGATGGGTTGTCAATATGGACAAAGAATTTGTTATTTATCAACAGATCCATTTTGGATCCATTTTGGATCCAGCTTCCTTTCATGAAGCCTCTGAATCTCTCCACTCCAAACCAATGGTTGTATGGACAAGTTTAAACGGCCAACAATGTCGCCAATAAAAAAAAAAATCGCCAGATGGTATATTTTGCCGCCAATAAGGAAAATAAAACGCAATTTGCGACATTGGAGAAGCCCTGCACAATTGCTGAATAAGCTTTTTACACGTTAGTTTTAGTACCTTTCAGAAGAAAAAACTTTTTTGTGTACGAGAAAAATACATATAAAATTTCAGGAGCCATGCAACGATTGTCTTGTATTATTCGTATTCGATCTCTTCCCCAAAATGATAATAAACTTTTTATGTTTTTTTCGTACTTTTAAGAAATATTTTTTTCATGTACGAGAAAAATACATGTATATGAAATTTCTGGAGCCACAGCAGGACCGTGTTATATCCGAATTTTTGTTATAGCGGAGCGTGCTATAGTGGGGTCACACTGTACCTTCACTGCACAACATGTATTTTTCATTGCCATTTTGTGTGTCTAGGAAAAATCTGAGATAAAGGGATTTTTAAAAAAATTAAAATATATTTTAGTTCTGAAATATGATAACATATGATGAATTCAGGTAGTTGGCTGAAACCTGTAGAGGCAAGTTACCTTTGGAATTAAGGATCAAATGACTACATGCCAAGGTCACAGGAGAAGAAATGTTTATTTTAACTTCTGCACCAATAGTCTAGTTTTGTCAATTTTTTTTATTATCATTGATCTTCTTCTCACATAAACTGCTTTTGAGTAGAAGTAGCTCCTTACCAGCATGAAGATTCAAAAGGTAATAGGTCCATGTCACTTACCAACATGAGGGCTATAAAGGTAATAGGTCCATGTCACTGGAGATGAAGCTATGAATTTTGTTTTTAAGAGTACTCAACATTCAGACAGCCATCTTTCATCAACTTTCTGACATGTATTTCAGTTGGACAGACCCACTGCCATTTTTCATTGAATTTCTGACATGTGTTTCAGTTGGACAGACCCACAGCCATTTTTCATCAAATGTCTGACATGTATTTCAGTTCTGTGTTTAAGTAGTTAAATTTTATTATCCCTACAGTTATATACAATATGCCAATATGGCATTATTAGATTCTATGAGGTTTAGTTGTCAATTATTAATGTCTCCACAGATATATACAATATGCCAATTTGGCATTATTAGATTCTTTGAGGTTTAATTGTCAGTTATTAATGTCTCTACAGAAATATTCATCATGCTAATTTAGCATTGTTAGATTATGAGTATAAACATGTATTTTTGACATTTGTTCTGGCAGATTGTCAAGTAATATACAAATCTCTGTAGTTCTAGATACAATGTAGATTTGAACATTCCTAGATACAATGTAGATTTTTGTACATTCCTTGTGGGTGGTAAATAATTTAAAATTGCCCATCCTCTTGACTGGCAAACTTGGTTGTTCCATTATTGACTGGTTTAACAAAAAATATCAATCTAGTCAAGTCCATATATATATATATATATATATATATATATATATATATATATATATATATATATATATATTTCAATCTACCAACCTGGAGGGGAACATAGAAACTGACACCAGTATCTACTCCCAACCAGCTGACACCCCAACACATAGTAAAAATTTTCATTATGGCCTGTTCATTTTGACCAAACACATATGCTCTAATCCAGCTACCTTTGAAATTAATGAGAACTCGAGGTGTACCTTAAAAGGAGAGTACAGAGAAACAGCTAAATTGATGAGGTTATTAACAAAACTTGACTCTTTGTGGAGCTGTCATGAAATATAAATCCTAGAAAACCAATAAACATGATCCCTTCATGGTTACTTTCCATCCCAATGCCCCAAACTTATAACAGATAATTTGGAAACATTTGCACCAGATTAAATCTTTCAAACATCTGAAGGGCATCTTTCAAGAAGTTCCTATGGATGTATACTGTACACCTAAAAATCTGAAGGACCAATTGGTACCTAGCAAGGGGGTCTAGGACAACTGCCCCCCCCCATAGAACAACTGCCCCTTATAAGACAGCTGCCCCCAATCCTCTTAAAAAAGTGTTCCTAAAGTAAAAAAAAAGCATCCTTGGTGATATTTAGCAACATTTACAAACACACAATTTTAAAAATTAAACCAGTAAAGAAAATCATATCATTACATTAAACTTTATCACATTTTCTAAGCGCTAAACTAACAGAATTAATATTGATTATACAATACACATTATATAGGTCAAGTTGTCCTCACTGACTTGGCTCATTGTCCCCAATTATGAGAAGTAATGGGTCTATTATGATCAAAGAAACAACAAAATAATAAAATAAAAACAAAGAAACAATGATATAATAAAAAAAGGAGAGTGTTTATTACCTGTCAGAATAGGTGGTATTCACATTTTTTACTACTTTTCGGAGAAAGTGCAATTGAACCAAATTTATCTTGAACTGATTTTAAAGCAAACAATATGTACATTGTCTGAGGGAGGGGCAATTGTCCTGGGGGAGGGGTATTTGTCCATGGGGAAATAGTCCTAGAGGGGCAGTTGTCCTGCTCCCATGCCAAGGTAACTTCAAACATGACCACAGGTTCAGGCACACATTTATGCCAAGACAAGTATTGCCCAGTTTGCATACTTATGCTCAGGACCAAATCATTTAGATGTTTGATGACAGGAGTTGCTTAACTATCAACCAGATGTCAAACCAAAGATGTAATCTATCTTCTAGGATGCAAGATTTGTGCCACTCAATATTTTAGCAAAACCATTGATTTCAGAAAATGGATGAATAATCACAATAACCACATTTGCAACAAAATCATTGTGAAACTTGATTATTATAACTCAACTAGGCATTCAGTTAAGTCCCTTAAGATGCTATTAATTGAATCCAATCCCAGGGTGGACCAATGTAGAATGCACATGTAAGGAATAATATTGGATACTACAATTGGAAATTCATAGTGAGTTTGACCTAAATCAGAAAGTCTAACCTTCCTATTGCAATCTTACTAGGCCTCAAGTTTTGTATTTTTTGTAATAAGATTATCCCAAGTTAATATTCCATAACTCTTTGGATGTATTATTTTATTATTATTATTATGATTATTGTTATTATTATTATTATTATTATTATTATTATTATTATTATTATTATTATTATTATTATTATTATATCCCTCATCTGTTATCCTCTGTACACAATGCTCTTAACATATTTCTTAGTACCTCCATGCATAACTTGACCAGAATATAATTTCTATTATACACTTTGTAGATGGCATGATGTCTGTCCTTTGTTCCTGGCCTGGAATTAGGTCAAAGTATTTTGGTTCTCTGCATGATAGGCATGATTATCACTTCTTTGTAATTTGTTATATAGCTTTGTTGGGTTGAATGCAGCATAAAACAGATATGTAGTTTAATTTAAATTTGCTGTTTATTGTTCATAAATTTGTTTTCTTTCTTTCTTCTGTTTGTTATCCTTTGTTTGCTTTCCCATCATTCCAACACATAGGAGTCAAGAATTTCATGTGACTGTTGTGTTTAGTGTTTGTGGATGTAAATTGTTTCTTTCTGTAAGAATTAGCTTGTTTAGGTCAAATGTTGGGAAACTTTTGTATTTGCACCATTATCAGTTTTTGTGTCTATATATATATATATATATATATATATATATATATATATATATATATATATATATATATATTTGTATCAAGTTTTTTATTTTATGTATGGAATTTTCATAAGGATGATAATATGCTATTGCAACAACATTTGCTATTGTTTCTCAATCTTAACTGACCTTAACATTCAGCAAGGTGAATTTTTGGGATTGATGAATCACCTAGACACTGGGACACATTTGCATGCTAAATACATGCTGTTATACAATTTGTCCCCACTTGCGATGACAATCCCATGAGATTCATAGCATACCATATCAGCAGTGCAAATATGTTGTGTTTTATAAACAACCATTAGGTGGAAAAATGAAATTGGTGAAAGTGAAAGATAAGTAAAAGTCTTTGCTGTTTCAGTAACCTCGTGCAGCACTGAAAGTGATCAATACTTTACAAGAAGAAGCTCTCCATAAATGGTCAAACAGAAAGACAGACACACAAATGTCCTATCAGAAAAACACTGAAGTGGTCTTAGTTTAAAGATAAAAAGGGGCAATGTTAATAAACATACTTGTGTTAATGAGAGGAATGTGCAAATTATTTAATTTTTAATAAATATTTAAAAAATATGAGTTAAAACACTTGTGTGATAAAGTACATTCAGGAGTGAGACTGTAAGATTGCACAAATTCTGAAAGTTTTTTATCACTGACATATCACATGTATGTTAGCTACGGCAAGTGGTTTATGCTTTATTGTGCCATCCAGGTAAGAAGGATTTCACTGAATAAAGTCTATGTCCAAATAAGTACAAAACCACAGATAAATATTTCTTATTAAAAAAAAGCACTTAAATGGCACAAAAATGCAATAAAGTCATCTACATTGGTAAACCCTGAGTCAGTTGATTTCTGTGAAATCATGTTAACAAGTTAGCCTAGGAGTGATGGACACAGAGAAGTCTTGCAATGAAATCATACAATGACAAGTTAGCCCAGGAAAGAAGTACACAGAGAAATTACAATAAATCATATAAAAAGAACAAGATAACTATATTGTAGGATTGGTTGTTGGCCAAGAGTACACATGCATGTGAAAAAAATCTGTCTTGCAAATAATGGTACAACAGAGAGAGACAACGTTGGCTCCAGATTACCTGTGTAGCGTATTTTATATGCCTAGAAGTAAGAATATATATACTGTATGATCTCGTTTATAAGTCAAGTCAAACTGAAGAACAAAGATTCTGATATGCCATAGCATAATGCACCTGCAGATTAGGATCTATGTTGTTCGTTCTACTGATTACTCCCAACAAACTGCATAGACCCAGATCTGCTGGTGCATTTTGTGATGGCAGATCTGAGTCTGTGCAGTATGCAGCTGGATCGACTTATAAGTAAGTAAATACTGTAGTTTTCACTCTTCATCAGTGGTCACTTGACTGATTGGCTCAGAGAATGAGACTTTGTTTAACTGCACATTTTGTGAGCACAATCACCCAGAAACTACTTAGGAAAATGAAATTTGAAAGCCAGTTTATATGCATCTGTAGGTACTCTGTGTGTTTATATCTGTGTGTCTGTCTGTGTATGCGTGTGTTATGGAGTTTTAACATAGCTTTAACAATTTTAGTGATATTACTATGATGTCTGCAGTGTGGCAGTTTATAGTGATGTCTAGCATGGGGCATCATGTGCGGACATGTAGCATGATGTCCCACCCAGTCACATTATCCTGACACCAGGCCAACCAGTCCTAATGCTAACCTTTTAATGCTTAGCACCAAGAGAGGCAGCTGCTAGTATCATTTTTTTATGTCTTTGGTATGACTCTGCTAGGGTTCGAGCCCATGACCCCCTGCATTTAAGGTAGACGCTCTGAGCACTTGGGCCACTGCAGCGGTCATCCATAGGTACTTGATTTTCAAATACCTGAGGGAATTATATTTTTTATTATTTGTTTTTAAGCTCAATGGGTCAGAGCTTGTGGTATGGTTTTTTGTCTGTTGTCAGTCTGCCCATTAGCACAAGTTTGTTCTCGCTACTCCTCCTTAAGTACATAAAGGATCACCATGAAACTTTACAAACACATTCATCCCATGGTCTAAATGAAAATGATACTGCTCAGACATCCATTCAGACCATCACAGTAACTGTTCTGAAAATTTTTATATCACAACTCCTCCTTAATTTATGGTCATATCAGTATGAGGCTGTAACTAAAAGTCTTCTTATGATATCAACTGGTAGGTGGTCATAAATGAAAATGGTGGCACTCTGACATAAAAATATGGCCATCTCAGTAGCCATCTTGAAATCTTGTTATCGCTGCTTCTCCTGAATTGAAAGTCATATTGACATAGGTTTTTCATCAAAAGTCTTCTTATGAGGTCTAGTTCATCTTAATTGAAAATGGTGCCATTGTGAGGCCCAATAAGGCTGCCACAGCAGCAATATGGAAAATATTGTTATCACTACTCCTTTTGAACGGAAAGACTATTGACGTGGTGTTTATGCCAGAAGACTTCTTACGATGTCTAGTTGGTCTCCATTGTAAATGGTGCCAGTCTGATGTCAAATATAGCTGCCACATCTTGAAAATCTTGTTATCATTACTTCTCCTGATGGATTGCACAAATAAGCATGAGGTTTTCCCTAGAAGACTTCTTATAATGTTTTTGTTGATCCTAAATGATAATGGTGCTGATCTGATGTCCAATATGTGGCCATCTCGAAAATCTTTTTTTCACTACTGCTTTGAAATGGAAAGTCATTTTCACATGGGATTTTCATCAGAAAGAGTTCTTGGGTGTCGTCTTGGTCCTTAACTAAAATGACTAACCCTCAGTATTACTCCCAAATGGATGATATATCAACATGAGGGTCTTGCCAATAGATTTCTTATGGAACCTAGTTGGTGCAGAATGAAAACAATGCCAGTCGTACTTAAAATATGGCTGCCATGATGACTTTCTTTATGAAAAAAATTGTCACTACTCTCCTGAATGGATAATCGTTGTGACATGGGGTTTTGATGAAAAGACTTATAATGATGGCTATTTGGGGCAAAATGAAAATGGGCCGAAGCTGACATTCATTATGTGACCACTGTAGTTAATTTAAAAATCTTGTTATTGCCAAAAAATATCAGAAATGGTTTCAACGGTCAGCAGTTAAAAGGAAGAAATGGTCTCATCTTGAATTTCTAGAAGTTCTTTTTGCCAGTAGAGCATTAGTCCCTTCAAGGGACTCTTGTATATTGCACATTTTGACTTTGGATTCTATTGCAAACCTTTGTAGCACAATTATGCAGAAACCACTAGACCTAGACAAATTAAATTTTGTAGACGTAATTTATGCATATGTAGATGATCTGATCTGATTTGTGTACCATTTAAATGAATTTTGCAACTTTTCCTTCGCATATGGACTGTTTGGACCTTGGATTTTGTTACCTGCAGAAGCAGGGTGCAGGGGTGAGTAACTTTTCTTGGTTGTGAGAGGTATACTGTTCATTGTGAATGATTTATAATAAAAAATCTAGTTCATATGGCATATCTTTTTCTTTTTTACCATGGCACTCTGTACATTGGATCTTTTTGTCAAATATGTCTCATTTGTGTCATGGGAGGGTAAGTGTGGCCAATATTATCACTAGATGTTATTTTCATCTTAGTTGTCCAGCTTCATGTGCATGCACCTTAATCTTTGTCTGTGTGATGAATGCTGGATTATAAAAGGAAGGAAATGTAGGATCTAATCAGTGTTCCACCTTTCCTTAAATCTTTTGTTATGTATATTTAATTGTTTTTTAGTTAGTTTTTTCATTTTTTTATTTCATTATATACTGTGGGTTATGTACAATTGTAATTTTGTAGCTGAATTTTCCAAGATCAGTTTCACTGTGTTCATGACTAAAATCATTGATTTAAAAAAAAAAAATTTTGAACAGCTAATATGTAGCTAATATTTTCTCTATGAGTATAGGTTTAATATTAGGATTATTATTAATAGAAATAAACATATTTATCTTGGTCTGAGTCAAGGACATTGTGTTTACCATGTTCTTTATATAATTTTAGTAACAGACCTTTTAATTGTAAGTAAGATTTTATCATGTAAACATTTGGAACCTTCAATAATATTTTTTTTATTAGGTAATATTATTTTACAAAATGCTAATTGTAACCTAGGTCAGGTAGCAGAGTATAAAATGTTATTCATTGGAAAAATTATTTATTCGTGCTGTAAGAATCAATTGTATTATTGTTGTGTCCAGTATTTCATTTGGGCAGGAATTTATTTATTCAGATTATTCAAGTTATTCTTCACTGGAAATACAAAGTGCTCAAAAATGACATTCTTGGAAATAGAGACTTGGATTTTTAGTGAAATTTCAAATAAGAATATATTCTTGGATAGTGTTATTGTGATTCAACAAAAGACTGTCGGTACATCACTATGACACCACCACAGGCACATCAACACTTCCAGCATTGGATTTATTTTAGAATACCACTAAAGTTTGTTCATAACTTTAATCATTAGGACTTGCATTCAAAATTCTAGGATTTTTTTAGATTTATTCAGCAATACGATAAGTTCTTTTTACATCATGGGAAATAAATTATTAGTTGAATTTTACAAAACTTGTTGGTTCTCACTCTTTTCAATTACCTACTTTAAGACCATATAGTCATAATAATTTCTCTGTTCTGAAAGACCTGCAACTTTAAAAGTTTTCTGGTCCTCCAAAACATTTACTAGTCCTCCAGAGTTGCTTTTTGTAAGTATGAGTATGTGCTTTCTACAAGGACCAACCCCTTCAATGTTATATAACCCTAACCATAGAATTATCAGCATCAGCTTCATAGGCAAGCTCTAATTGAGAATACTGCATGCATTTAGTGCCATAACCAGGAATCTCACAAGGATGGAAAAAATGTACAACAAGGAATAATTTCCAGTTGTTAACAAAATATAAGAAGAAATGATTTCCAGCAAAGTAGAAATACTGTAAACTGTAGATAATAGGCTTAATCCTATGTGAGATGGGGGTGGGGGAATGAGGTATTGTGATACCTTAAGTCTATTCATCTGTCACTTACCACATAACCCTGGGTCAAAATTTTCCACACTTGTAAGAGGTACACAATAACCATCAGCAAGAGGGTATAATTTTTTGGCCCAACTCGTTTGGGGTCACAGAAAGGGGGTAAATGGTAAGATGTTTTATTTAAAAATTGCAATTACAATGACATTTTTGAAATCTTTGATAAAGATTTTGTACATGCATTCAGAAACGGAAGACACAAAATATACTTTGCAAATTTCGGCTCTGACTACTGGGTCTGAGTCCTGAGGTGAATATTTGACATTACAGTCCAGGGACATTGAGGTGGGTGGGACCTGTAATAAAAGAAAATTGGGGATTTGTCATTGCAACCATGAAAGAAATATATACTTGCTGTAAGTCATTTTCAACTTCAAACTGCACAGGCCCAGATCTGCCATCACATAATGTTTCAGCAGATCTGGGTCTATGCAGATTGCCAATAGTAAACACTAGAACAGACAAAATAGACCCTGATATATTTGTGCTTCATGTGGTGGCAAATCAGGGTTTGTGTTGTTTGTAGTTGGATGTGACTTATATGTAAATATATATGCTAGCTCTGGCAGAAATTGTTAAAGGTTGTGAGTACTTCATTTTTTTGTGCTTCTGATAAGTGAAATTTCATAGAGTGCAGTTAAAATTATATTTACGATTAGCATTCGAATTTAACAGCATATTATCTACTGATGTTTGATTAAAATAGCAAGTAGCATGCAAAAGGATTAGATACATTAATAGTTGCACTAATGACCTAATTAGAAACAAAAACTTTCTGAAAGAAGAGCAGAAAGGATTTCAAGTTGGTTTTTCTCTTCCATTCACTATATATGCTTACTGTTGATTTAAATGCACCAAAATGCCTGTATATACTTATTTCCATGTATGCTTATTTCCATGTATGCTTATTTCCATGTATTTCCATGTATGCTTATTTCCATGTATGCCTATTTCCGTGTATGCATATTTCCATGTATGCCAATTTCCATGTATGCTTATTTCCATGTATGCTGATTTCCATGTATCATTATTTCCATGAATGCTTATTTCCATATATGCCTATTTCCATATATGCTTATTTCCATGTACGCTTATTTCCATGTATCATTGTTTCCATGTATGCTCATTTCCATGTATGTTTATTTCCATGTATGCCTATTTCCATGTATCATTATTTTCATGTATGCTTATTTCCATATGTGCCTATTTGCACATATGCTTATTTCCATGTATGCCTATTCCATGTATCATTATTTCCATGTATGCTTATTTCCATATATGCCTATTTCCATATATGCTTATTTCCATGTACGCTTATTTCCATGTATCATTATTTCCATGTATGCTCATTTCCATGTATGCTTATTTCCATGTATGTTCATTTCCTTGTATGCTTATTTCCACATATGATTATTTCCATGTATGCCTATTTCCATGTATGATTATTTCCATGTATGCTTATTTCCATATATGCTTATTTCATGTCTTCTAATTTCCATACATGCATTGTTGTGCAGATTTTACAGTACCTCCTCATGTGCCTTGAAAATTCAAATATTACAGTTTTATGGTAAATAATCTAGTTCATAATTATGTGTCAAGTTTCTCCTGTATAAATGTGTCATCAAATAAAATGGGACTGCTCTGGTGGCCAAGTGGTTAGAACGTCCACCTCGTATGTGGGAGGTCACAGGTTTTAACCCCGGGCCAAGTCATACCAAAGACTTATAAAATAAATGGTACTAACAGCTGCCTCGCTAGGCACTCAGCATTAAGAGGTTAGTGTTAGGACTGGTCAGCCTGGTGTCAGGATAATGTGACTGGGTGTGACATGACGCTACATGCCAGCAGCATGATGCCCCATTGCTAGACATCACTATAAACTGCTACACTGCAGAATCATAGCGATATCACTGAAATTGTTAAAGCTATGTTAAAAATCCAAATCACACAAACACACACACACACTCAAACAAAATGTTCAGTCAGATAAGGGCAGTAATTATTATTTTCTTGTTATAAATATAATTCTGACCTACCTGCAGTTAATTCCCTGGATAAGTACAAGCAGATAAATTTTTTGTTATGCAGTACATTCCAGGCATTGCATGTATGCACAAAGATTTCTATGTGAATTCATATTTTGTTGGATTCATATTTTTTCTTCCCAATAATGCCATTTTCATTGATGCTTAAACATGTGGATTAGGCAATGAAACTTATCCTATTAGTACTACAGTGGATCCTGTTGGTATAATGGTAGGCAATAGAATGGATCACATTGAGACCCAAATGGGCTTAGGACTGGATCATATTGGGGCCACAGTGGGCATTGGAATGGAGCTTATTGGTACCACAGTGGGCAATGGAATGGATCTTATTGGTAGGACATTGGGCAGTTGGATCGTATTGGTAGGACATTGGGTAGTGGAGTAGGTCCTATTGATACCACAGTGGGCAATGGAATGAATCTTACTGGTATCACAGTTAGCAATGGAATCGATCTTATTGGTACCACAGTAAGCAATAGAATAGAACCTATTAGTTTAATAGCGGGCAGTGGAATGGATCATATTGGTACAGCAGTGTGCAATGGAGTGGATCCTATTTGTACCACAGTGGTCAATGAAATGGATCTAATTGGTAGGACATTGGGCAGTGGAATAGGTCCTATTAATACCATGGTGGGCAATGGAATGAATCTTATTTGTGTCGCAGTTAGCAATGGAATGGATCTGATTGGTACCACAGTGAGCAATGGAATGGATCTTATTGGTACCACAGTGAGCAATGGAATGGATCCTGTTGGTAGAAGAGTGAGCAATGGAATGGATCTTATTGGAACCACAGTAGGCAATGAAATGGATCCTATTGGTAGGACAGTGGGCAGTGGAATAGATCTTATTGATATCACAATGGGCAATGGAATGAATCTTATTGGTACCACAGTGAGCAGTGGAATGGATTTAATTTAGCACAGTGGGCAATTGAATGAATCTTATTGGTACCATAGTGGGCAATGGAATGAATCTTATTGGTACCACAGTGGGCAATGGAATGAATCTTATTGGTACCACAGTGGCAATGGAATGGATCCAATTGGTAGCACAGTGGATAATGGAATAGATCTTATTGGTAGCACAGTGGGCAATGGAATAGATCTTATTGGTACCACAGTGGGCAATGGAATGAATCTTATTGGTGCCACAGTGGCAATGGAATGGATTCAATTGGTAGCACAGTGGGTAATGGAATAGATCTTATTGGTAGCACGGTGGGCAATGGAATAGATCTTACTGGTAGCACACTGGCAATGGAATGGATCTTATTGGCAGCACAGTGGGCAATGGAATGGATCTTATTGGTAGCATACTGACAATAGGATGGATCTTATTGGTAGTACAGTTGGCAATGGAATAGATTTTATTGGTAGCACACTGGCAATGGAATGGATCTTATTGGTATGACAGTGGGCAATGGAATATATCTTATTGGTACCACATTTAGCAGTGGAATATATCTTATTGGTACCACAGTGGGCAATGGAATGGATCTTATTGGTACCACAGTGGCAATGGAATTGATCTGATTGGTAGCACAGTGAACAGTGGAATTGATTTTATTGTACCACAGTTAGCAATGGAATGGATCTTACTGGTATGACACTGGCAATGGAATGGATCTTATTGGCAGCACAGTGGGCAATGGAATAGATCTTATTGGTACCACAGTGGCAATGGAATGGATCCTATTGGTAGCACAGTGAGCAATGCAATGGATCTTATTCATACCACAGTGAGCAATGGAATGGATCTTATTGGTAGCACAGTGAGCAATGGAATGGATCTTATTGGCAGCACAGTGGGCAATGGAATAGATCTTATTGGTACCACAGTGGCAATGGAATGGATCCTATTGGTAGCACAATGAGCAATGCAACGGATCTTATTCGTACCACAGTGAGCAATGGAATGGATCTTATTGGTAGCACAGTGAGCAATGGAATAGATCTTTTTGGTAGTACAGTGGGCACCTGAATAAATCTTATTGGCAGCACAGTGGGCAATGGAATGAATCTTATTAGTACCACAGTTAGTAACAGAATGGGTCTTATTGGTGGCACACTGGCAATGGAATGGATCCAGTTAGTAGCAAAGTGGGCAATGGAATAGATCCTATTGGTAGCACAGTGGGCAATGGAATGGATCTTATTGGTACCACAGATGCAATGGAATGGATCTTGTTGGCAGCACAGTGGCTATGGAATGGATCTTATTGTTAGGACAGTTGGCAATGGAATAGATCTTATTGGTACCACTGTAGCAATGGAATGGATCCTGTTGGTAGCACAGGTGGCAATGGAATGGATCTTATTGGTACCACAGTGAGCCATTAGGTAGCACAGTGAGCAATGGAATGGATCTTATTGGTAGTACAGTAGCAATGGAATGAATCTTATTGGTACCACAGTTAGCAATGATATGAATCTTATTGGTACCACAGTGTCAATGGAATGGATTCAATTGGTACCACAGGTGGCAATGGAATGGATCCTATTGGTACCACAGTGGGCAATAGAATAGATCTTATTGGTACCATAGTGGTCAATGGAATGGATCTTATTGGTACCACAATGAACAATGGAATGGATCTTATTGTTAGCACAGTGGGCAATGGAATGGATCTTATTGTTAGCACAGTGGGCAATGGAATAGATCTTATTGGTACCACAGCGGGCAATGGAATGGATCTTATTGGTACCACAGTGGGCAATGGAATGAATCCTGTTGGTAGCACATTGGGCAATGCAATGGATCTTATTGGTAGCACGCTGCCAGTGGAATGGATCTTATTGGTACCTCAGTGGGTCCTGTTGGTAGCACAGTGGGCAATGGAATGGATCCTGTTGGTACCACAGTGGGAAATAGAATTGATCGTATTGGTAGCACACTGGCAATTGAATGGATCTTATTGGTAGCACAGTGGGCAATGGAATAGATTTTATCGGTACCACAGTGGGCAATGGAATTGATCTTATTGGTACCACAGTGGGCAATGGAATTTATGCTATTGATAAGCACAGGTGGCAATGGAATTTATGCTATTGGTACCACAGTGGGCAATGGAATTTATGATATTGATACAACCATGGGCAATGGAATTTATGCTATTGGTGCGAAAGTGGGTAATGGAATTTATGTGATTGATACCACAGTGGGCAATGGAATTTATACTATTGATACCATAGTGGGCAATGGAATTGATGCTATTGTTACCCAGAAGGAGCATGGTACTTTGGAGCTTTAAACTTAAGATATTTAGCATCCTCATAATTTGAGAAAATTAGGACCCATAAAAGTTAATGAATTCACAGTAATTGAAAACAGTGGAGAGTATCATATTTTTTGTTTATCAGCAAAGGTCAATATTTGAGATCTATATAATTTACCTTATGCATTCACTTATTAGTTGAGTCCAATGGCAACTTACACATACCCATATCTGCCATTACATAATGCACAAAAAGATCTGGGTCTATGCAGTTTGCTATTAGTCCTCAGTAAAACATACAACATAGACCCTGATCTGTTGGCATTATGTGATTGTAGATTAAGGTTGATGTTGTTTGCATTTGGATGTGGTTTATAAGTGAGAGTATGAGATGGTATCAGTCTAGCTAGATGATGGGTGAAATTTTATCCATTGAATAAATAAATAGGGATTTAATCTTATCTCTTGAAGATACACTGACACTTAATCATATTTATTTAAATTCTCATATTTATAACATTTTCACCTTGAATATGTTTTATTGCTAATGAACCAGCTTTAAATTTCAAGGATAGTTTTTAAAAATTCCATTATTTATCAAATTAGCTTAATTTGAATTCATGTGTAGTCAATTATTTAGTGGGTATTCTTAGCAAAATATCCCTGAATATCAATGGTTTGAATTACACATTTCTGAAACCAGGCCTGGGCATGGTCTACTGTGTTCATTGAACTTAGAGCCATATTAATTTTAGAACTGGATTGGATTTCCAGTGACTTGGACTTTTATAATGAATATTTCAGCATCTTCATCTGTCAGTTTTAGTGTTTGTGTCCTGTTTTGAAACTGGGAAAGTTTTTTTTTTTTTGTTTGCTTGTTTGCCAATATTAAAATTGTTTTAAAACATGAAGTAAACTTAAAGAACCTATCTACTTACCCAATACTTAATCTTCTGGTTTGGCAGACAAAAAAAAAGACTCGTTTAAAGGCTGACCCAGGAGTAGTTGCTCTGAGTTAAAGGCTGACCCAGGAGTAGTTGCTCTGAGTTAAAGGCTGAAAGGCTGACCCAGGAGTAGTTGCTCTGAGTCAAAGGCTGACCCAGGAGTAGTTGCTCTGAGTCAAAGGCTGACCCAGGAGTAGTTGCTCTGAGTCAAAGGCTGACCCAGGAAGTAGTTGCTCTGAGTCAAAGGCTGACCCAGGAGTAGTTGCTCTGAGTCAAAGGCTGACCCAGGAGTAGTTGCTCCAAGAATAACAGTACTAGTCCTGTTCTCCTCAACTTGCTTGATCATCTCTTCACAATGTGTTAGTTACTTCAGATACATCAGAACAGAGATGGTGTATCATGATTGATCAATTCTACACTATGAGGAAATGCATGAGTTGCCTCAAATACATCAGAACAGAGATGGTGTATCATGATTGATCATTTCTACACTTTGAGGCAGTATGTGAGTTCTTCAGATACATCAGAAATTAGATGGTATATCAATACAAGGCATAAGATGCAGCAAAATAAATATAAGCAAAAATAAAAAGAATTCATAATAAAAATTAAATTTTGTCTCCTTTTCCTACAGAGATTGACCAATAATCAGTACAAAGATAAACGGTAAACATGTCCTGACAGCATTAACAAAATACTGTATGGCAGTGTATGAGTATGACCCGCATATCCCAGCAGCATTAAAAAAGTACTGTATGGCAGTGTATGAGTATGACCCGCATATCCCAACAGCATTAAAAAAGTACTGTATGGCAGTGTATGAGTATGACCCACATATCCCAACAGCATTCAGACAGTACCGTATGGCAGTGTATGAGTCTGGCCTGCATATCCCAACAGCATTAAGAAAGTACTGTATAGCAGTGTATGAGTATGACCTGCATATCCCAACAGCATTAAGAAAGTATGGCCCGCATATCCCAACAACATTAAGAAAGTACTGTATGGCAGTGTATGAGTATGGCCTGTATATCCCAACAGCGGTGGATCAAAGGTTCTAGATGATCCCAAATTAAATCTGATTTAATATTGGATTAAGATTCAGCTTCATTATTTCAGGATGGTTAAATTTTCAATCTAAAATTATTGTAAAATGTTGACAATATTCTTTTTAAGATAGCATGCTTTGTACATGTACTTATACGGGGCACATTCATAGTTCATGTGGATGAGTATTTTATTATATAAATCACTCAGTAGAACAATGGTTTAGATTAATAAAGTCTTCAAGGACTAAATTCTCATTCCAATAGTAAAGACATGACATCTACACACAAACAAAAATAAAATATTTGAATAAACAAGATAGTACACAAACACAATGAAATGACAACTGATACAATTCTGAAATCCCAAAATAACATAAAATTACAATGCTCATCTGTAGAAAACAAATCCAGTAGTGGTAATGAAATTTATTTATAAATCCTCATTTGTATTTCCTTTCCTCTTTACACTATTTGCCATACACACTTTCAGATGCATTGTACAAACTAATAGTCTTTATTTCAATTTGGTGTCTTCATTGCCTTTCCACTTAATAAATTGATGTAATTGTAATTTATTCTGATAATGAAAGTACATGCAATATACCTCATACCTCATGAAAGACAGTGGCAGTAATTGGTGCTCAGAATGTCATTTGTACGGAAACAAAATGTCATGTCTCCCTTACATGATCATCCTTCATACAGTCTTGTCTCCCTTACATGATCATCCTTCATACAGTCTTGTCTCCCTTATATGGTCATCCTTCATACAGTCTTGTCTCCTTTACATGATCATCCTTCATACAGTCTTGTCTCCTTTATGCAGTTTTATTTCCCTGTGTTGTATTATTTGCTGTAATAAACAATTTATTGCCCTTGTTTGGGGGAGATATTAAGATTTGTTCACACATGATAAGTCTGGTTCCATGCAGCCAAAACAAAATTTGTGGAACATGGATTGGTTTGGTTGAACAAATCTTCATGTATCTTCCCCTAACAAGGGCAATAAATATATAATACAAAACAATATAGTGCAATACAATACAATACAATAAATATCATATCGCATATAAAAACAGTTACTGAAAGGTACGCTGCTAAAAACCCTGCTTGCTACCATTTCTTGAGCAGGGACCTAAACACAGAGACTTGGTAGCAACATTAAAAAGGAGTGTATCCAGCAGTAATTGGCCATACCTCAACAAAATATTGATATAAATTGCTGGTAATCACATTGACACATGATTTCAACAATTTTAAGCTAAAATTTGCATGAAATCCTAGACAACCTTGTGCAAATATCAAAGCTAGAAATGGGGACAGTCACTCCAGAAATTAATGATCTTATAACTAGTGTTGTTCTGATTATCGATTATAATCTGTCATCAATTGGTTGAGCAAGCCAATAAAATAATCATGAAACTCCATAATCAATTGTGTGTAAAGGGAGACTACTTTTTAGATGCATGCAAAACACAAAGGTTGGTAAAAATCCTGTGTAAATGGTAAGCTAAATGGGGCTTCAATCAACTGAAGTTGATCTGAATTATTTATTCCGTTACAAATTACAAATATCATATTCTTTGGATGCAAACTTTCATAGTTAGGAAGATATAGTCATGATTACATGATTAAGCTGTTAAATTGTTGAGATAATAAATTTAAACACATTTTGATGATTTGTTTCAGTTTAAATGTTGTTGTTGTTGTTGTTGTTGTTGTGGTGCTTAATGCCATTTTTCAGCACACGATAGGCTATACATGGCGGCCAGTATTAATAGTGGAGGAAGAAACCGGGAAATCCGCGGAAAGAACCGCCGACCCACGAGAAGCTACTGGCAAGCTTTCTCACATATCCACATTCGCTGAATCTTAGACTCGAACCCACGCAGACAGAGGTGAGATAGCAGTGATCCGTAACGGAGAGCGCTTTAGACCACTCGGCCACTCGGGGCCCCCCAGTTTAAATGTAAAATCCTTTGTAGTATTTGTAAATAATGGCAAACTAAAAAACCATGTCCTTTTACACTTTAAATTATAGACACCTCACATATGAATGAAAGTATTTTGGGGGATTGCAACAGTATTTCAGTTACATAAGACTGATCAGCCATAAACGTTGCTTTCATTTAACAAATTTGTAGAACAAAAATAACACAATAAAAATAATGTAATGTTTTTATCAGGTTAAAGTATACATGTAATTAAAAGAGATTACTCTGTACATTTATTAACATTTTGAACTCATGAGCAAAGATATAACTTTATAACAAACAAAATTTGCTTTTAGTAACATTATCAGTTGGTCAAATGGAACCAATTATTGATTATGAAATTCTGATCAATTCCCATCACTAATTATAACCTTACAATAAATTTCATGGGAAGTAGCCATCTGGAAATTAAGCACATTTAAGTGCCATCAGCATCAAGCTACAAGCCAAAGTTGTTTGAAATCAGACATTCCTTGGTACATTTATGCTGCAGAAACCAAAGTCTAGGATACCAGGCAATCAGGGGCAATAACTCCTGTAAATGATACTGTGGAATACTGGAAATCAATATAATTCAAGGTCTGTCTCATCAATAAAAAGATGAAGATGTACAAGCAAGGGTCATAACTCCAGTGAATGATGGAATAGATAGTAAGAAATCAAAATTTGTCAAAGTTGCATCAGTATCAACAGCATGCTAAATTTGGTTGTACTAAAGCAATTCATAGTAAAATTATTAGGATGGCAAGCAATTGAAGATCATAACTCATGTAAATGATCTCATGAAATGCTGGAAATAAAATTCTTTTGGGGTCCTATCATGATAATCGTGATAAAGTTGAATGTTAAATTTGTTTTAAGTGCAGCAATCCTTATTAAAGTTATGCTGTAAGAGCAAAAGTATGGGAGATGATCAGTAAAGGAGTCGTGACTTCTGTGACTGATTTCCTTGAAAGCAAGAAATTGAACTTGCTGAAAGTGTAATTAGTTTAATGCTGCATGTTAAATTTGTTTGAAATGCAAAAATCTTAGGAGGACATGTCATAACTCCTGTTCATAATGTTGTGTATGCTTGAAGTAGAACTAATTCAAGGTCTTATTTCAAAGCTGTACAGTGGCATAGCTTGGGGAGGGCAGGGGGGGACAGTTGTCCCCAGGCTCCATGTGTCAGGGGCGCCAAAATGAGGAAAATACAACTATTCATCATCTCATGCACTTGAAGTGGGTGCCAAGTTTATGTTTTGTCTCCGGGCGCTAAGTAAGGGGGCGCCAAGTTTATGTTTTGTCCCCGGGTGCTAAGTACCCTTGCTATGCCACTGAAGCTGTATATGAAATTTGATTGAAATCCAACTATTCCCAGTACAATTATTTTCTGGAACCAAAGTTAGATGTGGATCAGTCATGGACCATAACTTCCTTAAATAATGATTAACAAGTCTCAATATATAACTGTTTCAAAGTCTCATCATTGCAAAGCTGCAAGTCATGATTGTGTGAGATCTAATTAATCAGTCTCATCACTGCAAAGCTACAAGCCATGTTTGGTTGAGATCTGATAAATCACAGTCTCATCATTGCAATGTTGCAAGTCTTGTTTGGGTGCGATTTAATAAATAGCAGTCTCATCATTGTAAAGCTACAACCAGTGTTTGGTTGAGATTTAATAAATCGCAGTCTCATCATTGTAAAGCTGAAAGCCATGTTTGGTTGAGATTTAATAAATAGCAGTCTCATCATTGTAAAGCTGAAAGACATATTTGGTTGAAATCTAGTAAGTCACAGTTTCATCATTGCAAAGCTGTAAGTCATGTTTGGTTGAAATCTAATAAATTGCAATAAAAATATCTTGCAGAAACCAGATTGTTGAGTGCTAATTGCCGATTGATAATTTTGCTGAAGTCATTATAAAAGTCCAAACACATTCCTTAATCAGTATATTCTTTCAAATTGAACACTATATTTTGTAGTGTTTGCTAATGCCCCTTTCTTCCATTTATCATGGCTGTATGTTCCTCCCATCATTTGTCATGGCTGTATGTTCCTCCCATCATTGCTCATGGCTGTATGTTCCTTCCGTCATTTATCATGGCTGTATGTTCCTTCCGTCATTTATCATGGCTGTATGTTCCTTCTGTAATTTATCATGGCCATATGTTCCTTCCGTCATTTATCATGGCCATATGTTCCTTTCATCATTTATCATGGCTGTATGTTTCTCTCATCATTTGTCATGGCTGTATGTTTCTCCCATCATTTGTCATGGCTGTATGTTTCTCCCATCATCTGTAATGGTTCATTCCATCATTTATCATGGCTGTTTCTTTGGGAATTCATGTTTTGCAAATCATGATAATTTTTGCACATTTGGCAGTTTTTGGCAGCTTAAAATCATGTTCTCCATATGACACATTTGGCAGTTTTTGGCAGCTTAAAATCATGTTCTTCATATGACACATTCTGACTTGGCAGGTATTAAGCAGAAACAGTCTGGTTTCATTGCAGATTCTTGTAAAACATTTGTGCATACTTTCAGATTATTTGTTTAGGAAATTTGTTTTGCAGTTAACAAAATTTCTGTGTTCTATTCACTATTTTAGTGTTTTATTACCTATACATTGCTGCTGTTTTTTGTTTTGTGCTTTTTTTCCTCCATATTATAGTTAATCATTTTACACTCATTTTAAAATCATCAACAAGTATCTATTGATTCTATCAGTGTAATATATAGGACAGGTTAAAGCCATGTTCCTAGCCAGCTTTACACTATGCATACACAAGTACATCCACTGAGGTAAGTAAAACACAAGCAACAAGTAGTTACACTCCATGGTGTCTCTATTTGTAATATCGTGTTTTTCATAGCTTTGTACATCTTTTATCTGCCAAACATTGCTTGATAAATTGATTAGCAAAATTATGGAGCAAAATGAAACCTTAAATTCCAAAGTTAATTCCAGTTTGGATTTTGCTTCCAGCTGAAGGTTGAAATGTTAACACAAGGAATGCCAGAGCTTTATACACAGACACAAGCTAATAAGGATCCAACTATTTATTTGGGGGTTGGGGGCAGGCTAGGATTTTTATTTAAGTTGGGATATTTTTTCTTTTACCTCAAGAAAAATTTTGTTCATCTAATATAATAGGTTATTTTTTCTCTAAACCAGAGCAAGAATATATTTTTCAAGGTATTTATGTGCCAGAAATTTTTCAAATAAATCACAGGTCCCTCTGCAACACAAAATTAAATTGTCACTTCCTAAGTCAAGTATTACATTGCAGAATTTAGTGTTTTATTTTAAATTAATGGTATAGACTTTTATGGAGCACTACTAGGTAGTAAGGACATAAATGAATAGTGCAGGGTGACCGCATAAACTTCTGGATTAATCCACATTTTCACCCCAAAATCTACAAATGCTAAGCTAACCCCTTAACTTTGCTACATCTGATGTCCATTTTGCAATGAGGCAATTGGGAAACACTTAACATTACATGAAACATGACATTATATATACTTTATTATGATGATCTCCATCTAACTCAATTCAAACCATAGGAACTTAAATATTTGTATTTATTAATGGACAAAGCAGAAAAAATGCCTCAGAAAGTTGCAAAATTCCTTAAATTAAAAACCTACAGATCTGTTCATTCAGCATAAAACTGCAAACCCATAAACCTTTGCACCTTGTGAAAAAAAGAATCCATAATACTTGCAGTTCATCATTTCAGGTTCAAGAAGTCCTGAACATGAAATTATAATACTTCAGTGCTAGACAGGTTAGTTTCATAATTGTTGCTTTGATAAAAATCACACCAATAATCTATTGGACTTGAAAAGATTCCTGGCAAATGTTATATAAGTAGTTCACTCAATTTCTATCATTAGAACATAAGATAACTGCAGATAAACACCTTTGGTTGTCATCCAAGCCAGGAAAATAAAGAAGATATTAAAGGCCCCTCCCAGTGACGATAAGAAGGGTCTTCAGAGCTTGAGTCTTCAGTGCATAACTTAAAGGTGTTAACATTAATACTCTGTGGAGATTAAGTTGTGATTATTTCAAAACCAGTATCAATCAAGGATAACAGTTTTTGATGTTGGCCAAACAATTACATATCTGATGCAAAGATTTTGAAAATTCGTTTTATTTCAGTTTACTTCTCCAGTGTACATTTTTAGTTTATATTGCAGCGTTATTCTTGTCTACAATGTTTGTTTTTGTGCTTTGTCACTTATTCAGCTGTACATCTGTGGTGTCTTACATGATTAGAGTGGAACAACTACTGTATTTGTGAATGTAAACATCAACCCAATTACATACTGCATGCACACAGATCTGTCAGTGCGAGCAGATCAGGGTCTAAACTGTCAGGGAAATGGCATAGAACCTCAGCTCAGATATCTTATTGCATCATCTGCCACAGCAGGTTTGCTTTATTGTTATTTTCAAATAATTCTAACTTTCTTCCTAACTTTTAAATTTTTGATCAGGTTTAAAAATCTTCTGCATCTTTTACTTTTATCTTACTTAGGAGAGCTACAGTAGGTAGAGCATCAGGCTTGTAAGCCAAGGCACTTGGGTTTGTTACCTGCCCAGGCCAGCCCAGTCAGTTGCAAAAGTGTCCTTGGGAAAGGCACTTGGGTTTTGTTACCTGCCAAGGCCAGCCCAAGTCAGCTGTAAAGGTGTCCTTGGGAAAGGCACTTGGGTTTTGTTATCTGCCAAGGCCAGCCCAAGTCAGCTGTAAAGGTGTCCTTGGGAAAGGCACTTGGCTCCAGTTTCCTCTGCATGATTTTGCCAGTATTGCCACTACAACTAACCACACAACAATCAAATCATTATCTTAGAGGAATTGTTTATTTTTCTGGCAAGGGTTTATCTTCCTAAGATTTCAGCAGTTATTGTTTTTACCATTTTTACTACCAACTTTCACTTGGTGTGAATATAGCAAGGATTGTGCTGATGTGCTGTTAAACCTTATACATACTTGCATACTACAGAACTCTCTCACTCTGTGGCACTTTATTACAAGGTGAATATTGTCCCGGATCCCATTTTATTAAGTGATATTAAAATTGTATGCATCATGGAGTTTATTATAAGGTGGTCTCATTGTAAGGCAGTATACTCTATGGCTTCTATGGAGAGCATTATTGTATAATGTAATTCATTATAAGGCAGTCTGAGTGTAAGGCAGTATACTCCATGGCTCCCATGGACAGCATTATTGTATAATGTAATTCATTATAAGGTGGTCTCATTGTAAGGCACTATACTCCATGGCTCCCATGGACAGCATTATTGTATAATGTAATTCATTATAAGGTAATCTGAGTGTAAGGCAGTATACTAAATGGTTCCCATGGATAGCATTATAATGAGGTGTATTGTTTCATATACTTCATTATGTGGTCTCAGTATAAGACCATATATTCAATGGCTTCCTTGAATAGCATTATAATGAGGTGTATTATATCATATACTTCATTATGTGGTCTCAGTATAAGGCCATATATTCAATGGCTTCCATGAATAGCATTAAACTGAGGGAATATTATACTTTATTTACAATTGAAATGTGAGTTATATTTCGATTAAACAGGTAAAGGCTTCAGATGTGATTATTAACCTCAGTGTAAAGCCCTTTATTATAACACTGTTGCTGTTATAAGGTGCATATGGGCATGGATCACATGTCATTATACAGTGGTAAAATTGTATGTATCATGTACTTCATTATAAGGCAGTCCCATTATAAGGCCCATCATTATAACACTGTTCCTGTTATAAGGTGCATATGGGCATGGATCACATGTCATTATGCAGTGGTGAAATTGTATGTATGATATACTTCATTAAAAGGCAAGTCTCACTTTAAAATATTATACTCTGTGACTTTCATGGACAGCATTATAATGAGAGAGTACTGTTTAAACATTAATTAGAAATGTCCAACAAAAGCTTCATCCTAAAATAGATTGTGCCATCTAGTCACATGAGTTCCTGTAATGCATTTCATAGCAAAACCTTTCACTTGATGTTTGTATTAATGAGGTTTTTAAAAATAATGGTTAAACATAAGGTAAATAACTGCCTTCAGTAAGAAAATGGTTGATTCTATTTGGGTCTAATGTAAATATTCTTATGATCTCCAAACAGGTAACCAAACTCCGGTAATGAGGACCTAACTTGCAAAAGAATCTTGATCTGTGGAGAAAATCAACACAGCAGATACATTTTAAAGCACACTCTGCATTTTAGTTAGTGCCACTATTGCAAATGGTGTCTTTACAATTAGGAAACCTTGTTAGTGTGTTGCTGACCCAGCAAAAATAGAGATCAGGAATCAAAGGAAATAGATTTCTTTCATCCCCATAAAGTGACTGCATGCTTAATACTCATCCTCCTTCATCCTGTAATTTGAACTTGAAGGGCAGCAGCAATTTTTCATATTGAAAGATAGCAATTCTTTTGTGTTTATTTGTTACATGTCAGTTTTAAGCTCTGATTCTGTTTTGTTAGAGTTGCTACAGTTCTTGTTTTTACCTATGTCTTCATTTCACAATTACTTCATAAAACTACTTCAAGATTACATTATTCTTTATCTAAAATTAGATATATGGTAAATATGTCAACAGCTGTATTGTAATGTTTTCAGGCTTGGTTAATAAGTGGAAGACAAGAGATTATCAAAGTAAAAATATTGCAAAAAATTGATAATACCTGGTAGGCTTAGTATATCCAGAGCAATGAACTACATACCAGCCAGGTGAATTTATCCTCAAATTGTTGAAATTTTGTACCCGGGTTTAATGGTCATTAAAAAGATCAATTTTAAAACCAAATTTGGAAATGAGGAGTGGGTTTTTTCATTTGAGGGTCTCCACCTTAAAATGATGATACTGCAGATCCTCTCTGCAGCCATGTAATAACTATTTTATCAGCACATTTAAGTTAATATCCTGAAGCAGTCATTCACCTCATCAATCTCCTATGCAATATAAAAAGACAAATACAGCACTTTCTCACTATAAGACCATGCATTATAACACTGTTTCTGTTATAAGGCAAGTTTGGTCATGAATTTTAGTTACTTTAGTATGTACTAGTGAAATTATATGTGTAAAGTATTATACGTATAATGTAATTCATTATAAGGCATTCTCTATAAAGCAGTATACTCTGTGACTCCCATCATCAGCATTATAATAAGGGTGTACTGGAATTTGTATAATACAAAGAAAAACCTACATAAAAATTTGGTGGATTAGTTAATGATAGGGGTGGTCTTATCATGTGCTTATCTTTGAAGAAATTTGGTCAGTTCATTTGTTAATATGTTTAACAAAGGAAAGAAAGCATTGGAGAAGTATTATCAATTTATTTGTTAATATGTTTAACAAAGGAAGGAAAGCATTGGAGAAATATTGTCAATTTATTTGTTAATCTCTTTAACAAAGGAAGGAAAGCAATGGAGAAATATTGTCAATTTATTTTTGTTCAATGAGTTTAACAAAGGAAGGAAAGTGTGTAAGATTTTCTTTGATATGAAATGTGGTCAGAGAAAATTTGCCTTTGGTTCAAGAAAAATTTGAATTCTTTTTTTAGTAACCTGTTAGAATCCTGATATTTATAGCAAGAAATGCATTCTCATGTTTTTCTATAGAAAACAATGACCACACCTATATAGTTTTCAATAAACACTTTCTTTGTCTGCATTATAGATGACAGCCCACTTTTAAAGAAAAAAAACAACAAGGAAATGTAATGAAATAGACCAAGTTTAAGGTGCTTATACATTTTAAAATGTTCTGCCATAATTTGGTATTATTTTTTTGTTATCTCAATTACAAAGAATAAAATAAAAGATAAGTGGTAGATTGAAGAATCTATGAGACACTGTAAGTTTGACAGCATAGTTTTTTATTATTGTGTACACTTGTTCAATTGCCAATATTTGTCCAGAGACAAAAATATGGTTATAACAAGATTGGTGGTATAAGCAGTTCTGACTTCCAGCATACCTGATGGTCATCAAAAAACCACCTGTGATTGACTAAAAACATCCTTATTACAACAGTTTAATTGGATTTTATACCAGTTTCAAAATCAACCTTTTGCTGAATGTCAGACAAAATTAAACACATGGTGATACCACAGTCCCATAACCATGGGCCAGTGACCATTACTATCATAGACAAGTGCAAGGTATAATGATACAGTATGTTAATGAGCAATATGCATGTTGACCTCTTCTCTGAGGTCAATTAAGTCTGCATGGTCACTGCTGTCTAACAGTTCACTAGTTATATTGGCCAAGAGGAGTGTTCTATTAGTACAGCAAGAGTGATTAGGGATAATTGGTCTGATAGTGGACACTTAAATGTATGGTTGGTCATAAATGTCATGTTCTGAGTTCCATCAAGTGTGGTCAAGCTGGACATCATAACACTGGTCAGTACTGGCTATTTGCTGTAAACTTGTTTGTTTTGATTCCAAAAGATCATTAGTTCAAAGGATGTGATAATGACTTTATTTTATTGTTGTAATTTTTGAAATATTGATTAATTAATAGCTCCCATGAATAACAAGTAGTCTATATTGCAAAATCCTGTAGAATTAGAAGAGATGGTGGTGGTGGTGATCTTTGGTATGGTGCTTGGGTGAATGTAGTTGCTTTCCATTTAGGAACATATACCATATGACTTGTACAAATTGCAATCGAGCTGTAAGGAAACAAAGGATGTATGATTTTTTCTGCATTATTGAAGATTAATATGTTGGAATTGTTCGATGAAACATTCGAAACTAAAGTTACTAGACTAGTTATCCGTAAGTTTTTCCTTGTAGATCCAGTGACATAATCAACAGATTTTTGTATTAATTACACCTGACAAAATTTAAGATTCCCCAATTATAAAAAAAAAAATAAACAAGGCTTTGAAATCTGGCACTTTCTTACAACTCTTGTATTCATTTGTGTTCATGTGTTAGTATTGAAATCTACAACAATTATTATTTAAATGTATCAAAAAAGTTATAAACATTCCTTCTAATTTAGTTTATACATTTAAAAAATCATTTTTTAAAAAATAGGATATGATTTCATTTAATTACTTGAATTTATGTTAAGGTAGTAAATTAAAATTATTGTACAGAAACATATGACCCTCCAAAATACACTTACCATACAAAACAAACTGTCAGTAACTGGAAAGGTGCCAGTGTAAAAAAAAATGTAATGTACAATGTGCTTTGAAAAGTGAGCAGTTTGTAAGATTCCATTTATTCATTTGTGCATACTTCCATCTTTCCTGCTTGTGCACAACATAACTCCTCTGCTGGTTTACCAATATAATACACAAGATTGTCCCAATCAGGAGGACAAACCTCTCAGTATCCATTCCAACCCTCCTGTCGTTGTTTAAAAACTCCAGTTAAAAACCCCCAACTCCAAACAAAGAAGCAAGCAATACTATGATATTAGTAACACATTTCCAGGTGAGACAATGTCTAGATAGGTAACCTAAATGAGCATTAGAAGAACTTTAAATAGTGATCTTGGCAATTGAATTGGAGGGTGCAAAACATATCCTTAACAAGACACTTTATTAACCACTTAAGAATTTAACAAATCTGGAAGACAGAAAAACAAATGCATAAGTGGCAAGGAAATTTGTATGCAATATTTCAAGTGGCACTTGCAAGGTAAGTGTCAACATAGTTGTGGTCAATAAAGGACTCATGGTACTAATTATGTAGAAGAATGGGAACCAGTCTAGAAACATCTGCAGATAAAATGGAGTATATATGGGTTTGGCAGGACATGATTGGTTGATAATAAAAAATAAAGTTGTAGTTAAGAATCTTTTGAGGGCTTATCCTGTTGGTAACTGAAAAAAATAGAGACCATGTTTTTATTAAGGGAATGTTAGTCCTTTTACAGGTTTGATTTTGGAACATTCATTATTTAAATTAATACCTGAATCTTTAGGTGCAGAATTGAAAACACATAGATTTTGTAAAATATCATGGGATATGTGGTTTTTCCCACAGAGAAGCTTGCATCAAGGATAAGCCTGATCATGAGCATTCTAAAATTTAAAATTATTGAAGTTTTAATGTCATGGTGTATTTGTAAGTTTACTTTGGGAGTTTAATTTGTACCAGGAGTCCTGTCTCCTATGTGCAGAAATAGAAATGGTAAAACTAATATCACTACCATTGCATGCTATTTTTATTTAGACTGGCATGGCACATGTGGGCCCAAAATTCCCATCAAAGAACTTTTTTTATTATTGGGAGGTTACCCCAGAATTTCTTGTTACTCATTGTCTTGAATATACTGGTACTGTATATATGCAGCTATAAATAGGTTTTAAATGCAAACAACATAGACCCTGATATACCATTGAATAATGTATTGGTAGATGAGGGGCTGAGTTGTTTAATATACTGATTAGTCTTGCCAAACTGCATGGACCCAGATCTCTCAGCAGATGTAGTTCTGCTTAGTTTGCAGTTGGATCTGACTTTCTGTTGTATGCTGTAACTGTCTTCTGCATGTGAGTATTTGACATGAAATACTTTGATTGTAAACCCCACCCCACCCCCACACCTAACCCATATAACTACTTGCTTGCATTGATCCAGTCCCAGAATGAGGAGTTGGGAAAGGGCAGCTGTACAACAGTTGGCCTTTAATGCAAGAGTGGACAGAAATTAGGTCATCTAAATGTCCTGTCAGTATCACTGAGCATTTTTTAGGGTAAATTATTGCTAGGTACTAAATTACATTATTAAATATTATTTCATAAACATTTTGAAGGAAAATAATGATAAATTTCAATGCATTAAATGTAGATCATATTAGAGTTACTGGTTATGGTTTACAAAGCACTTAGATCTGTATTTCATCTGTAAGTAGGTACAAATATCTGCCATACTATAGACCAATGTTAGATGACCCATGCTAGCATAATTAAGGAGTCTGCTGGCCAGTGGTAACTGTAGAGGTCTATGTCTTGCTAGCATAATTAAAGAGTCCATTGGCCAGTGGTAACTATAGAGGTCTATGTCTTGCTAGCATAATTAAAGAGTCCATTGGCCAGTGGTAACTGTAGGAGTCTATGTCATGCTAGCATAATTAAGGAGTCTGCTGGCCAGTGGTAACTGTAGGGGTCTCTGTTGGGCAGGAAGTGAGACTTTTCAAGTGCAGAGGTGACCAGAGCATACAAACCATCACACCAAAGTTAAGTCCCCATGTGGTCAAGCTTCCTGTATGGAGTACAGTGGTAGGGAATGTGTGTTTTTAAAAATGAAATATGTGTAGTTAATGAAAGTGATATACTTACATGAAATCTGCACTGTGGGTGAATCATAGGAGGAGCATATATCATGCATGACAAGTGGTTGCTTATTTCCAGGTTTAGAATGTCTTGATAATTGTATCTAGGCTCTAATTCCAATATGTTCACCTTTTACCTCCACACTTACAGTAAAGGTGCATCTGAGGATGAGTTGTTGTGACCTATTTTCCAGGATTTATTCAAAATATCTAAACAAAGATGTCCATCCTTCATGCCTGAGCAGTTATGCCCATACTATTACATCTGTTTACATCCAACTTACATTGTGGATACATTTTGGGATGAACATTTGCTGTACACCTAAACTGGTAGCTGCGACCTGTTTTCAGGATTTATTAAACTGGTTTAAAAAACCATGCCAGGGTTCTAATTCCAATACTTTTGACCTATTACTACAACACTTATAGTACATTTGCATCTTGACTGGGTCACTGTTACCTACATTCCAGGATTTATTCAACATTTCTTAAAAATTGTGTCTACCTTTTTTATCCAGTCTGCATTGTCTTGTACTACTAAACCTCCTGACATCAAACTTATCCATTGTGTTCATCTTGAGAAGAGTGTTTCTCTTGTATCAATATAGGTCACTGTGACTTACTTTTCAGGATTTAATCCACCCCCTACTATCAATCTTACACATAAAATGTTAGAATTGAATTATTTCACACATTAAAACTGTGTCACTGTGACATCTTTTCCCCAGGATTTTGATTTCTTTTAAGTTGTTGTTACTAAATGTATATTTTAAATGCATACTGGTACTGGATATTATGCTGTTTTATGCCCCCAACAAAACCGGGTTGCTGTGATTTATTTCTGAGTTTAATTGAACACTCCCAAAGATTCTGGCTTATACTAGAAAAGATGGGGTAGCCTTTGAGATCCTTTTCTCTGTGTTGATTGTCAGCATTATTTACATTTCTCCAAACTGAGAAGTATTTAAACATAGATACTCTTATTTGTACATTGGATAATGTGATGCCAAGAAATTTCACCCAGATGTTATCCTGACTTGATATATATTCTGATGCATGTTTTTGTGATAAACCATGAGGAAAACTTGGTTGTAAAGATCAGGTGCCATTGCTTCCAAGTGGATAAAAAATAATGCCTTTCTGTATTGCCATTTAGTTTTTTCTATTTAGTTTTCAGATCTGTATCAACAGATGTTTTTGTGGTACTGTGCCCAGCGTGCAGCTGAGAGACTAGAAATAAAATGTGCAAAAACCTGATGGAAAATGTATGCTAAGACATTGATAATTTTTCCATTGAAGAGGTATATGATAGACAGCTTGTTAAATATGTGATGTGTATGTGCATTATGCACTTC